>OFHS01000825.1:0-34591 GCA_900245855.1 Calvadosia cruxmelitensis
ATATGACCGTACAATTGCATTGTTTAAGCTCTTATAGAGACTACTTCAAAGTGGTCACGTAGCACAGGTGGTCGTTTAAACAAAACGGACCGGTCGATCACACACTTGAAACTGCCGTAGCATCACTGTGACAGTCGCTACCTCTATATACCGACCACATGCCAATAACATTCATCAGTTCACGGATGACCCCCTTGCACTATTTTTGCAATTCCGGTACTAACCTGAGCTGCGTCCCAGGCCCAATCTCTGTATTTCTGCTCGTGCGTCAATCGCCACATCACGTAATACGTCTCGACGACTTCCGGTCTCAAAATGTAGTACTTCTCGTTCATGCGCAATGCAATGGCCTCGTGGGGTCCTTCAAATCGGAATGATTCTGGCCCAATGCCAGTTGCTGAACAACAAAATAGAAGCAAACAGCGTAAATCTACTTTGCCAGCTACAAAGAGCATCAGATAGTTGGGGTAATGCTACATGCCATCACGCCCACCTGTCCTGGCGTAGGACTCGTGACATGTTCGAGCAATCTCAGCGCCGAGAGTCATGTGATGGCTGGCAACATCTGGTGGTGCATCTTTCGATCCCAGCGCAAACATACCACCAGCAAAGCATGCCTGAGGGAAATAAACAGAGCAGAAACAATACAATCAGTCGCTCTGCACCAATCAACACACACACACACACATTACGGTGATACACATCAATGTCTGGCATGATTTCCTCTATTTCTCATTCACAGATACAGAAGTAACCCACATAGTTCTGCAGCACATCTATTTGAAGCATCTCACCAGGTGCTCCATCTTATGTTCAAATGAGCCGTAGTTGTAGATGCCCAAATAGGTCAATCCTGAATTGGACTGCTTTATCAGGGCTGGTTCGATGGCCTGCAACGAGAAGAAGAGACACGGTGATCGTGATCATATTATTAATTCACAGAAACTAAATTATTACGTCTTCAAATAATCTTAACTTAGATGTTGTTCCTGTCCGCGTTGAGCTACATCTATTATTCAGCGTGAAATGAAGCCGCCCATTCATCGTCATCTTCTTTGACTTGCAGTTACATAATTATTATCAACATGGTTTCCTAGAGAGTGTTCAGCGTTGTTCTAAAATATCCCACGGGCTTGCTCTCTATAACAGCACATGCCACTGTTTAATCAACATCAGTTACACTGGTATTTGATCATTTCAAACGCAAACATCCTTGTGGTTTCTGGAGGGGGTTGGCAACAGTTGATTTAATGTGCAATCATTTCTCAGTGTGAAGTGTCACTAACTAAAAAGCAGTACAGAGCATGCTATAGATTCCCAAGCATTGCATGTCGCACCCACAACACAACCACACTGCCTAGAGTGTGGCATATTCACAACGTGCAGTACCATCATGTAACTGCTATGACATCAGCTATGGAATGCCAACAGACGCATAACAATATTGATGGCAAAATCAACTTTGTCAGTGGAATTCTTGAAGAATGTGACATTTATCAGAGCCAGAGGTTTGCTACCAAAATGGTGTCTGGTTACCTTCATGGCCTCCAGGTACATCCTCATCGCTGCTTTGTCTTTCTTGCCAGATAACAAGAATGACTTCAGTAAGTATTCGTAAAAGCTGTCCCCCAGAGCGCCAAGTGAAACATGCTCTATGAAGTCCAAATTGAAAAGATTACAACAAGAACAAAATATAATGAAACAACACACGTCATCATTATTAGTACTTCAATTGTGTGATTCTTCACCGGAACGATCTCTGAAAAGATGTAGTTCATGCGCCATCCCTTGCAAATTTTAGCAGATACCAATGTTGCATTAGGCTAATACAGTCAAACCTGTATTAGCGGCCACCTCTATAGAGCAGTCACCTGTGTGTAAAGGCCACTTTTCATAACCACAAAATGACATTTTCTATAGAAATCAATCTGGACAGAAAGGCTATAATGGTCCTTTCCTCAGGTTCCCATGGTGACCAATGTTATAGACAGGTTACACTGCAGCAACATTTGATTTGTATCAACAGCTCAACAGAAATACTACTCCAGTTGCAGCATTGTAAACTGTGCAATGTAAGTATGTCTTCAATATGTGTAATATTTGAGTGGGTATTTCCTTCTGAAATATAAATATATGAACACCACAATGACAATTACCACCCACAATGTAATACAGTGGAATAGAATGGAAACAAATTTGAATTTCAAGAATGACACACTTTTGCACGATCAGTTGACGCAAGATAGGATAGCCATATTGTCTTGTGGACGCACCTCAGGATCCCTTTCCGATGCATCATTGCATTAATCAATCAATCAGGCGACAAATCAAACTAGGTTTACTCACGCTGTCCCCAGTTGCCACTTCTTGGGTCCATGTAATCTGGGTAGAGGCCATTTGGTTTGTTAACCTTCTGCATATGTTGGCGAATGGCTTCCACCTACCACATAATATTACAGAATAAACAAGAAACAACATGTTTAACATCATTAGCAGATAGGTCAAACAAACCACTGGATTATTAACACAATGCTCCTCACCTTAGATGCATACAATTTGCTGCCAGTTATCTGGGAGAGGTAGGTGAATTCAAGATGCAAAGTTCCAAATTCAGATAAGATGGACATCCCACCGGAAGCCCATCCGTAGTTGGTGGTTGCGCCACTAAAACCGAAACAAATGGCAACAATGCAAACATAATACACAACTGCATACAATAACAGCGTGTCTTCATTAGGCCGCGCCATACAAACCTTTGCAAGTTCACAAGCGCATAGGGTATGCCAGTCGGAGAATTGAAGGCTGGCAACAGGCGATCTGCAAGTTCCTTGGCTTTAATCTTGAAGACCTTTTAAGAGTAACAGTCATACTCAAAGTCACGGAATGCAGTTAGATGATACCTACATAAAGATTATTAGATATAAAGAATCTACTTTAGTTACTTCCATCTGCCAATGCCCAAGAAACAACCAGGCTTTCCAAATTGAGCGGATACACACGATCAAGGTTAACAAGATTAGGAATTGGCAAACATGCCTGCTCAAAAATATCCAAAAATGTATCATTTGCAAATTCTGCCGATTTGAAGGTAATATGCTACTACAACATATAGGGATATATTTTGCTTGAAGAACATTGCTGAGAATTATGAACATCATTCCTTCAAATGGCAAATGGCACAGTCCGTTGCCTACAATCAGCCTACGCAGTACATACCAACAGGTTGACGCAAGCAATTAACATTCAGCTCATCCATCTGTAAACTGCACTAGCAGTGATGATTAGCATTGACCCTGCTAAATTAACATGACTACTGGTTGCATACCTCATCAGCGGTGAATGCGTATGCACTCAAGAGTCCACCTAGAAAGCGAATGGTCACTTCAAACACAGAAACCATTGCTGGCTAAAGAGGAAGAAACAAGAACACATCAGAACTTGTCTAGTAAATATTTTTGCAATCAACAATTTTACTGAATTGATCATTCAACTTCAAACACCATAATTCATTTCCGATTACTTACAACATCAAATCTGAGGCTGGTCGCGACCCAGTCTCTTGCTTTCTTGAATTCTTCATGCTTTCCCATCAAGTACAAAGTGTCAAGCGAATCTACAATGGTAGCGCCCATGGATGACGAACCAAAGATGCCTGCCGAGTGGCCACTTCGGCTGATTGGCTTCAGCTCGTTCTCACCAAATGCATGCTTGACATAGCCATCCCACGCGTTAGTCATCATCTAAAATCAACAAAGCATGATAAAGGCAATCAGCTCAACCTAATTGCCGAGGGAAATTCAAGTGTGCATCTATTGCACATGAGGCTAAATCAATTCAAGCACAATAAGGAAGCTGTAGGACAGTAAGCCAAGCTATAAAACAATTGACTGAAAATGAAAATATTAGCAGATCAGAAGAGATCTCTGTGGCGGTTGCCAGGACAACAGAAGAGCACTGCATGCGGTAGCCCTTTGATCGATTGTGCTGTCAAAAGAACAGATCAACATGGCATTGGGCAACAGGAATTAAGAACATCATAAAACAGAAATCTCTTTTTAATGCAAGTGGAAGTGGTGTTTCAGGTGGACCTTCCATTTCAATTCGGATACATGCAAGAAATCTGCCCAATCCGCTATGAAAGCAGACAGTATCAATGCGCACAATTTTCAATCATTTTCATCTAGTGCTTAATCTTCCTTAGTTTGTTTCTTGTTGTCTATTTGTTGCACTTTAAATTTTTCATCAAAAAGTTATTTTCAGTATTTTTAAAGCTATATCTGTCTACAAATAGAATGTCTTTGCATTGCGTTCAACAATGCGTGACACTTTGTTTTCGCCAGTCATTGTTCGCTTTGGGAATTTTAATGTGTCCTCCTTGGCTACGATTAATCTACATAATTTGATTGCGACATTGTGTTGCGTGACGATTCTGTCTTGTCCTATTTTCGTTAATATTGTTGGCCCACTTTCTCCTGCATCTACACAGTGGCTTCGATGCAAGCTCTAAGATCTCATACAACTCAGTAACAAGTGAGTCATACCTTTGCAACAAAGTCTCTTTTCTGCTTGACGGCAGGATCGTTTGGTGCTCCTCCTTCAATTCCAAGATCAGCGGCACTGCGGTGTGGTTCATTCTTCTGCAAGAGCTCTTCAGCTGCTTTCTGTCTCTCCAGTTCTTGTTCTTTCTTTTTCTTTTCTATGAATTCCTTCTTCTCTTTCTCAATAAGGTCCCTGAGTTCCTTGTCATTTGACGCAGCATTAACAACTGCGTTGTAACTTGGATTGGCTCCATCAATTTTGTTGACATTGATAACTGAAGCTGGAAAGACAAGTTAACAAATCAAATTAGTACTAACACGTCATTATCCCTGCATGATTAATTGGTTGCGTAACTTCTAACAATGATTAGTCATTAATTATGCAAAGATAATTATATACTTCTCATCCTCAAAATCAAAATGGGAAGAGATGGGCTACAGTGATAGTTAAAGTGCTCATAAAACCAACAATTTTATTGGTTGTATTGATAAAGATAGCCTCCATGGTAAAAAATTCATCAGAATTTTTCAATTGTTCCTCTCTTTTTTAATTGCATTTATCGGAAAATCGTGTTTGCAGGATTTGACCACAAGTGCATTTTTCTCGCGTTGTCAAAAATGATCTGGATCTACCTCTACGTCATTTAAGGAATGCAAAGAGTTGTGTCAAGAAAGATAACATGATGGGCATGTCTAAACAATTTTCCCTCGTGGTCAGTTCTCAGAATGTTCGCTTTCAAATCAAGAGCAACTTTACTGGTCATAAGAAGACACTTATATTTGCATTCAAGAAAATTTTGGAATCTTTGACGAAGAGAAGTATTTTATAAATTTCCAGAAGTTGACAATGCTAGAGATTTCTTGTGATTGACTAGAGGTGATGAAACTTCGCAGGGACAATGTGTTGCCATCTTCAATAAGTTTCGTGAATGCTCAATTGTGACTTACGAGTTCGTCTGGAAGTTTGATCAAGATTGTCCTGGTATGGACTTTGCATGAATAAATTGTAACTTTACGATGTCAATTAAATGCGTGAAAGAGTCTTTCAGCTGCCCACAGCAACTTTGTTGGTTATGTTCGAACGGTTTGGCGTAGTTTTAATTTGTATTGTTGTATTGCAAATCTGGAATTGATGTCTAAATTTTGCTACCCTGCATTCATTCCGACTGCTTAACGAGCATCCAGCGACTTCAGATGTTATGTTATCTTGCATTTCTATGGAGCTATGTCAATCTGGAATTATCAATTCCATTCTCTATTGATGCTGGCTAGTAACCACTAACATTGGCATTGGTGCAACTGAGTCTTGCAGCACTGTGCTGGTTTTGCTTGCTGGTTGTTATCGCTGTGTCCAGATCGTATTGCTAGAAATTTCCTAATAGCTTATTAATCACCGAAATCATTTAGCTGCTTGTCAGGATAGCTGTTTCTTGCAACACAGTGCAATGGTTTACGCTTTGCGTCCTACAACCAGTCCTTTACCATTCAGGGAGATCAGATTTTCAAAAAATCATAACAATAGGAGATCTCAAAGTTAAAAATTCAATCAGATTCGTAATTTTCAACGACGATTGACCAGATATCTTGCATGCATAAAGGTTCTCGCGTTTATGAGAAATTTAAGAGAACATTACTATCTTGTATCTGAGATGCTTGTCGTGGCCTTAATTATAACCCTCTTAAAGAAAATTCGCTGGAAGACAGGAGCTACTCCTTTCATTGGTTGAATTATGAATCATATGAGTGGTGGTCGTGGAAACCGGTCGCCATTCGATCAATCATCTTAACATGGCAGCTACTTTGCGTTTCTAACTCAGGTTAAGCAAGGTATTATCATAAAATGTTTCAAAGAAGATCATGTACAGGTTAGATTTCACTACTTAAAAGCTAGGTCCGCGTCACAAATGGAGTTGTTGGCGACTGACGAAGTCCTGTCCAGAAGCAAGTAGTTGTTTACGGGAAACAGCGACGTCTTCACGACTTCACGTCTATAAATATTTATGAAATTGAGTAACGAGCAAGCGTTTATATATTACAGTTGGGAAATCACTCACCCCCACCGGGTCTTGGTACGCCTGCCATGCCTTCCATATTATTTCCAAATGCTATATTAGGATTCTCGATTGGTTTCGGCAAACTATTTCCAAGACCGAATCTCTCCACAACGCCATGAATGATGGTGCCTTCCTTTCTCTCCGGCATGTAACTTATTGCACCGAAACATAACAGCATAAAACCTAATAGTAGAGATATGGTAATGCATTTTTCTTTCCGTCTAATCTTACAAAACCTAGTCATTCTAGTTGTACTAGAACAGAGCAGGAGAAGATTAGTGATAGGAGAGCCACCTTCGCTGCCGGCAGCCATTTTATACAGGCGTCAAGAGAGAGAGACGAAAGACAACAGAAGCGTCTTCCAACAGCGCAGCGTCTGTTCTGCGGGTAAAGCAGTCTGGTCACAAGACCATTACGTAGCATCCTACGTCACGAGGCTGAACATCACACGTGGCTATGCAAACAATGAAATGTTTAATGGCTCAAGTTATATCGTTTTTGTATCCCACTACAGACAGTCATTATAACGTACGTTAAAAATCACCCCAAACGGTTTGCTAGATTTCAAAATAGCTGAGACAGGTTCTGTATTAGGCCAGTTGTCACCCGTCTGTCTCATTGTCCTCTCCTGATGCAGTTATCTGAGTGACCGATAACACTAAGATAGTGAGAGTTGGTTGTGACACATCCGAGTGGAAGCACGTACCCTCCGGTGTCCTGCAGGAACGTATCCTCGGCCCACTATTATTCAATATCTTTGTCAACAATCTAAGCAGCTATGTTTGTTTCTGCATATTCAATAGAACAATATTGTTCTGTTGAGTATGGTTTCTGTGAGGTTCGGCAGTACGCAGATGATTTCAACAGGTTTTGAAGGATTGGACAAATGATTTTAGAATCGATTAGGGTGAACGTGCCCTCAACCTAACGCCCCTGTGACACTGCAACTGTATGACTTCCCATTAACAAATATGCAGTGCTATAAACAAAACTGGGAGTCTTGTTTCATTTTAAAGGATTTATGATTGAATCACTTGACATGCCCAATTGTATGCTGCTCAGTCAGTATCGTCAGTGGGATGCTTCGGGGGTACTGAAATTGAAACGCCATTGGAGTGAACAATAGATTTTCTTATAATCATCAGAAAGGATTCTATTATAAATAGCATCATAACAAATTCTGTACTTTTCATGCTACAATGTATCAAAGGCGACCCTGAGCTAAAATGTTTCATTTTTTGCGCTGTCTCCTCCATTTGTAAACGGCCTTCCCGTGGCCAATTCCTTTCACTTTCTTCCGTGATCCTTTTCCCTACAAAAAGAATAAAAAACACTTTCAAAATATAGTTAAAGCACAGAGTTTCTCTTGGCATAGGTAAATAATATGGCTTTAGCCCTGTAGGGGCAGACCAAAGAAATGTGACTATTTAGATAGGTTAGAGAGTGTGGTAATCCTCAATTACATTGCCTGAGTAGTCTGAGGACCCCAAGGGAGACAACCCCTCAACGTTTACTGGATTTACCCTTTTAAAATTAAGTTGCGATTGATTGCTTGATCCTGCTGAAGAAATGTGAGCAGAATCAATTTAGCCATGCTAGGCTCTGGAAATCTCCACAAGTTACCATCAACTGTTTCTTGAGCTCCATATCCTGACGCACTTTCTCCAGTTGCTTTTCTCGTTTCATCCTTTGAGCCAGCTCGTCATAAGCCTTCTTTTTTTCTCGCTCGCATCTCTGAAATTAACAACATTATAATCCAGTAAAATAAACAATGGCCTTGCCTGCTATCACTGTTGCGTAAGTACGGCAAGTGATCGCAGGATCTCAGGCAAGCTGAGCTGTACCTTGGAGTTTGATGAAGGTGACACAAGTGTGGTTTTTTCCAGTGTGTCAATTGTAAGTCTGTTGTGACATCGCGGTAGTAGGTCAGAGACAGTGTTCAACTGTTTGGCCGCATCAAAGGTTTTCACTGATCATAAAGCGGACAAGAGATTTCAATACAAAACATGTAAAAAGAAAGAAAGAATCAGAAGCCCAGACACTAGTTTTGTATAATTTAGTTTAGCTGGCGATGTATATATAGTGAAACCTGTCTATAACGGTCACCTCTGGGAACTGAGAAAAATGATCTTTATAGACAGGTGGCCTTTCTGTCCAGGTTGATTTCTATAGAAGGCATCATGTTTGGGTTATGAAGAGTGGCTTTTGGTGGCTGCTCTATAGAAGTGGCAGCTAATACAGGTTTGACGGTATAATCAATTCATGAGGTATTTGTTGGGGTTTATTAAGTCAGCACTCAACAGCTAGTATCTGAGCTTTTGTTCCTGAAGAACAACAATGAAATTTCTAAGTTGCGGTACAACAGAGTGTAGGTTATTACAGCTGCTCAAAGAGCATCAGTAAGGAGTGATTGATTTTCAACAGAGATACATTTATTTCCTAGCAGCTCCATCACATCCCTTGGATATTGCTGTAATTTTGCAGGATTTACTAATTGGTCACGCCCAAAATGCCCACGACCTCAGCGACCTAACTTGCCTTGTTCCCGGGTCTCCACAAAGAAAGTATGCTTCCTTGGCTGGCGGTCGACACTGTCCAATAAGTGGAGATTTGCTTGAAGCTTCTCAATTTTCTGCAAGACAACCAACAAGGATTGAGCTGACAAATAAGGTACTTTTTAAGGCTTCGGAAGTATGCAACAGAAAGCAAGAAATGTTGTGTAGCAGCCTAGAAACACCAACAGCCAGAGAACTGCAGCCAGAAAACATTTGCATCAAAATGCATGATAATTCCACTGACACAATTGCTTGATATAAGTAAGAACAAAAAAACAATAGCCAAGTCTCAATACAAATAGGATAATCTAGTTTTGTCATTTGCTACACTAGTGGCATATTTTGCAAGCATTCTAGGCTAATCTCCATATTTCAAAGATGCTTTGGAAAAAGGGGCATTATGACCATTGTATGCATCCATCAGCAGGTAGTGTCACGTACATTCACTATTTCATTTTACAATCCACAAACCAGCAGTAATTACAACGACAAACTTGCAGGATCATATATACTTTGTCTCACGCTAGTATACCTCTGTTCCAGAAAGGTAAAATAAAGATACCAAATTGAAAACAACAAAGCCAATTAGCATATAACAAGGAGACAGCCCATAGCAACCTTAGATTCCACTGTCCTTTTCATGGTGATATAGTTCAGGTCTTGTGTTTTCATAAGCTTCAGTTCATCTGCTGTGTAATCTTTGCTATTTTTAAGGTGATGGACTCCATCCTGAAAACAAGGTTATAATTAACACATATTTTACGCAACGTAATAACAATTGAAACATTAAGATAACATTAAACAAATAATAGGACGACAACAGGTGACATATTGTAAATACACACCCGGCACGTCAACGTAGGCGATAAAGCAAGTGTGTCCACCAGTCAACATAACAATTGAGCATATTTCCACAAGTTCAATCAATCAACTTCAGAGATTGTATAGTGTCAGCAGTTTGTCAGTCGTCTGGAATTTGTTACATAGTGGTTGAAATGTAATGAATGAATAAAACATTAGCAACTTAGAATACCTTTGTCTTCTGTTTGATCATATTGAAGTAGAACTCATCAGGGTTCCTTTCACTGGCCTAATGAAACAGAATAGTGGGAACAGATGAGGGGAAGAACATGACACACAAGAAATTCTATGGCACAGAATTTAAGGATAGGCAGCTTTAAAACATAAATGTTCCCAAGCAGTAAGCACAGAAATTGACACATAGAAAATACTATTAGCACTCAGCCATCACTATCTTTGCGATAAATCTTGCCACTGAGACAACGTTGCCTTGCTTCAAGAACCGTTTAGACCAATTATAAATCTATCAAAATATTGTACAATGCCATAGGCTATGAGATGTATAATTTATATCCTATTGTCGTCTTTCACATTGATATTTACTGAAAATAATATAAATTAAAAAATAAACACCAATCTCTCATTGTGCAAGCAGGCAAATGAAGAAAGCCTTAGCAACAGCAACCCACAGCAGTAGACTAGATTGCACAACTAGTGAGTGTTGGGACACACCATTGACCATTCTAGTAATATTGACATTGGTATGTCTTCCTGCAACAGTAGAACACATCATTGAACCAGAAGGGTAATGTCATTTGGAAGTTCTTCCGAATTCCATCACGTGAGTTTGCCAGCATTTACCTTTCTCTTAAGGAGCTTCAGTTGCTTCTCTTTGCGGTGGTAGTCTCTGTGGAAATAAAACAAATCGAGATTAGCATGATTTATATATATATATATAAATATATGACAGGACTTCACAAATTGATCGATCACTCGTGCTTGGTTTCCTTACAAGTGGCACATTTTACTGGTAAGAATTAACTAACTCTGCACTTCATTCCCAATTAAACCTATTGACAAATTGAACCCCTATTCAGAAAAGATGATTGGTGCATCAATCCACAACAAACAAAGGGAGACCACCGCATAACATGCCTACAATTTGCAGGTTGACAAAATAGGTTAAATAGCCACTTTCAACAGCTCATTGCAGCAAAAACTTGGGCCTACTATTCATGTCGGGGAAGTAGGTTGATATGCAACAGAACTTGCAGTATTTTACAATTTAAGGTGTGCTAATTCACTGGTACCTTGCTCTGAGGACATAGTCCTTGTGCTTTTCCAGAAGACCAAGGTGCTTTCTGTGTGACAACTGCAAGTTAACATATAGACACCATCAAAGAAACACAAGTAACGTCTGCAAGAACTTGTCCCGCAACAAATGGCATTGACAGAGATCGCTAGCCTGCCCATCAGAGCAGTTAGGAAACTACATCACTATGAACTAACATTACGATTACATATTCAACCAGCATTGTATGTTGCGTATTGTTTCTCAGCTCAGCTCCAGCTCCCAAGAGGCTTAAAAAATCAATCCTTTCCAATCATTGGTGTGTAGAAGAACAGAAGGAAAATCGTTTCCATGGCACTAAACGCCGCTATGATAAAAAATACTCATAGGTCTTTTGGAAGCAAGTTTTATGCCAAGTAGTCATGAAAGCATGAATTCTTATCTATTTAAATTTAGTACTATTTTATGCTTGTTTATTAGTCATAGCATTACTCAGTAGATATTTTAACTATAAAATTAAACTAAAAGCAGTTGAAAGTTAGGTGGAAATGATCGCTAAGACTGGAGCTATAGATGCCATTGATTCAAATTATATATTGTTTTGACTTTTGAGAAACTGTACCTAGGACGTACACTGAACTTCTTGGTGAACAATAAAATGATACAGCAGTTACAGCAGTGGACCTACTCACCTACAGCATTTGGTGTCTACAGCAAGCACATCATATTTCAGGTAGGCCTACCCATTCCACAGCGATAATTGTTCAAACTTGCAGAAAACATAGCTCAGTGAATATCGTTCACGACCCAGTTTGCAGAGTATGGCAACGCCCCTCCCCCGGAGATCTCTATTTTGCTAGCATTATGGCGCCCCTGGTGCAGGTCAAAAATGTTTGGCAACTGAAGACAAAATAGAACATCCTTCGTATGATATATATTTTGCAGTTTATTTTTATTTATTTGATTTGATTTTTGCTCTGAGGAGTGCCCCTGAGTAATATTTTGTTGCAATTGCGCCCCTGCCCCTGAACATTTTGGGCCCTGCTATCCCCGAGATCTCGGCGAGAAGTGCCATACTCTGCAAACTGGTTCACGACCAGGGTTTGCTGTTTCCCAAAGCTAGGAAACTCCATACTTTTTAATGACTATGAGTAGCTGGTGCCCGGTTTTAAACAGACGAACAAACACAAATGTGTACATACAAACAGACAGACGTTTACAGATAGGGGATAAATTACGATCATCAGGTGGTCAAAATTCATTCAAAACAGCATTTGACAAGAAAGTAAAGCCCCTGAGGTCTGTTTCCAGGCGACAGGGTACCCGAGAAAATTCCCTGGACTCAGAAATACCAAACCTTCCAAGAGATTAATTGGTTTTCTACTTCTGATTTTGTAAGTCTGCGTTATTATAGGTTTAGCCAGACTTCTAAGCCAAAGCGCAAGAATGATAAGAAACCAAACATTCCGGCTACCGTCTCGTGTCATACTTGTCCTCGTTCTTTGTGAATCCTCTGTCCAAACTTTACGGAGTTTTTTAAAGAAGCCATGTCTTTGATTTCCCAGCAAATGCTCAAAGGCAGTTATTACCAAATGACTGTCATGTGGCTGTTACTCCAACCTGTATATCAATGATCATCTGTTCCAGAGACAAGATTTCAAAATGGTAGCACAGTAAGACTCGCTATCATTACGAGGCTTGGCGGCAAATTTAAAACATTTCACAAATCTTTATTCTTTGACAAATAACCAAATTGACTCTAATTTTGTTACAGCTCACCTGCACGGTCTACTTGACCAGCTCCTTTGCCTCAACATTTCCGCATTTCCTACGTTTGAAGGAAAATCGCTATCTGCTCATGGCTTGGATTTATCAACAACATGGAACAGCTGGTAATGTGTGTTTCTGGCTTAGTAATACAATAGCACCCATATTGACATTGGCCATGTATGTCCACTTGTCCAGGGTCAAATGATGGATTTACGAGCCACAAAAAAATTACAAATGCCGTTCTGGATCAGGGCAATACAGCATGATCTGCATGTGAAATGCCAACACCTGTCTCAGCTGCGCAACGCTATCAACAACATCAAATGTATAATTAGTATGTATCCACACAAAAGTCCAACTAAAATACAAATTCATTTATAAAAAACCCAATACAATCATTTCCATTGCGATTAGACACAGAAATATTTTAAATTCACTATAAACTATCTTGGCGGATGGCCGCTGCACTACATTGTCAAACCATCACAGTGCAGAACTTTCTAGATAAGGGAATTTGTATCTTATATACATCACAGATGTAATGAATAAATAATTTTCTTCTAGATAACTGATGTGAGGACCATCTGTGGTTTATCAAGTTGATAAAGGATATGTGGTTGTATCCTTCGTCGAGTCTTAATCGGTCCCATTCTTGGCATCGACACACACCAGCGTGGGAAGATGTCGATGCAAGCCTCTCTAAATTTCTTGATTCTGATCGTGTAAACAATTGGATTGAAGATGGTGTGAGTGTAACAAAGCCAAATCATGGCCGTCATTGCACCGGGGGATGGTCTCCGATTAATTGTGGCATACAATAGAAATGAAGCATAAGGGATGAGGCAAACTGAAAACAAAGCAAATAGAATAAGAATGGTGGTGAATGTCCTGGTCTTGTAGCTGTAATCAATAAACATTTTGCCACGTCGGTGCATGGCGGTGGGATTTATCGGTGGATGGTTTTGAACACGGAAACAGTTTCGTCGTACCGTGCGAAGTATCATTGTATACACGGCAGTTATAAACAGGCATGGGGCAAAGACAGTGACGCAAGTTTGTATCAAAACAATTATAGAAACTCTGTTGCTCCTCGTGCTTGGATCCACCATGCATTGAACCTGTCCAGGCAAATAAGAATACTTGTTGCGTACCAAAAGAGGCGGCAAAGAAACAATTATTGCGATTAGCCAAGTCAAAACGCAGACGAGCTTGGCTCGGTAGGGATTCAAGCGATCCTTTCTGCGAACAATAATAAAGTAACGATCTACGGAGATTGCAGCCAAAAGCAGTATTTTCTCCGTCAAGAAAATGGCAAACAACAGTGCATTCGCCTGACAGGCAACATTCCCAAACGGCCAACGTTGAATGTTCAACACCACGACAGCAACTGGCATACACAAAATGGACGTAAAGAAATCCGAGAGCGCCAAGTTGGCAAGCAGCAAATTAATGGCCGAGCGCATGGACGGTCGGCGATAAACAACGAAACAAACCATAGCGTTCCCAAGTAAGGCCACAGTCGACACAAGAGTCATGAATATTGACATTAAAGCAATGCATGCATTGTTGCACCAAGCAGAACTTTCGTCTACTAAGACAGTCAAATTGGCACTGTTCATCGTCGAGACGCTCCGAGGCAAGACAAGATGGATCCGCAGGTGCCTTAAATCCACGTCCGTTCGACAACATCCAAAGCCCTCTGCTCTTCTTGCTATGTAATAGACGTTGATATTTGCCGCACTCTGTGGTCATTTTGTAGTGAACTAATTCTCAGACAGGTAGCAACATCGCTCCAGGTAAACGCAGATGGCAAGACGGCAACAACCACGATGATGCCGGTCTGCCCTTGATTCCATTTCGCCAGTCGCTAAAGAAGGAAGACGGATGCTGGTGCACTATATCGTTCCCTTCCACACAAATGGTGGGCTGATATGACAACGTTTGTCCACTGCACGGGTGAGTTCCCAGAATAATGACGCGTTAGTGAATTCCATGCACGAAAAAACAAGATAAAAACATTGGCCAGAAAACACTATAAAGAGCAAATCACAGCTCAAACTGCACTAAGCCATTACACGCATGCGTTCTTTCTTGCAGGTGTGAGCCCAATCGTCAGCTGTTCATTTACACACATCAAAGTTTTGCGATTCGATGTTTACATTGGAACACATCTACTGTACCTGTTTAACAGCAATCGCTTTTACAAGGTCTTCGATAATTACAGTAATTGCAAAACAGTTCTTTTGTGTTGACACAAAGCGGGAGCATTTCAACGCCGCAAATGGTGTTGCATTGCCAACCTGCAATATATTTACGTAACGCAAGACGTAGTGCCACAAATTGTGACCAGCATGTAGTTGCTAGTTGAGGTTCCAAAGGGGATGGCATGGTCAAGAGACCCCTGGGAAGAGCTGTCTAACAATGTGACGTCATTACACGGACATGTCAGAGCAATCAAAATCTAATGTTTGACCAACAGAAAGGCCATGTGGGTCGATTGGATTATAACTTGCTCTGAAACCTTTCTCTGTATGCGCCAGGAATCAAACACAGTTGGCAATATTTTGTGTTTTACTTGTTTACATTCTACAGTGAAACCTGTCTATAATGGTCACCTTTGGGACATGACTGAGGAAAATGACCTTTATAGACAGGTAGCCATCTATAGAAAGCATCGTTTTGGGGTTAAGAAGAGTGGCCTTTATATACAGGTGGCTGCTCTGTAGAAATTTAACTGCAGTGGTATTGCGTTCCCTTAATCGCAATTAGGAGAAATGACCAATAGAAATTATAAGCCCAAGGAAAGATAAAAAACAGTGACGTATCATTGTACAGGATGAAATGTCCCGCACCCGAATCACCTAATTATTTCAGATGTCCAATGTCTGCATTGAAGTACTGATTCAGGTACGCAACTGATGAGATCAGTCAATCATTGACATTCGTCGGTCAATCTTTCTGACGTAATTAACTGTAAACTCTGGAAATCTGTATGTGATTCGGTAACGAAAAAGAGAAGGAGCGTGATGTTTACCTAGCATCACCGTTTCAACAACAACAGTCAATCACTCATATGAAGGCCCATCAGACAGAATGTCACAAAATAAGAGAAGAAACATGTGAAGCAAACATGAACATTGTCATCATCATTACCTTTACTACAAAGCCATACAAAGCTATAATCATTATGCTTTCCATACTGTGGAGCATCCATGCATGCGTGCCACACAAAATACAATTGAAAAAGCATGACCCCAAAAGTCGTTTAACAACAACTACTAAACAACAAGCGTTTCAATTAAAAGGACAAAGTGTACGAATTGCAAATGTGGAGGACAATAAATAGGAATGATGTTCAACAATGTGTTGTAAGTGTGAACGATGACCTTAAAGATCACAAAGATAAACGTGACATGAATATGCGGAGAGGAATGAAAAAATAAGACGTCTCTATAGATGCATAAAGCATAGCAATAGACATTTGAAATCCATGTCAATCCACTGAGTGCAGATACGTTTGTCCGTTGACTTCAGAAGTGAATTTCATACCACCTAAATGAATAGGCTGAATAACGTCTTCATCTAGGAATGACGCATTGTCTTCTAAAACTAATTTCCTCTGGTAATTCAGAAAGTATGCCACACCCATGTAGCTAACGTATATGATAAACGCAACGAACCATTGATCACATCAATCAGTGCCAAAGTATTTTTTTCCAAATCGAATCAAGACGTCATCGTGTATCTCCGTCGTCAGCAGAGTGACACCAGGGTACTGTCCAAGGACGCTGTCTATGCCTATTGAAAGCACCATAAAAAACAGACAATAATCAGTTCAAGAGAGAGAATAATTCAAAGAAGCCCATTGCTGAAACAAAGGTAGAAGCTCTGAGGTTTTATCTCTCTCAGGACAATCATCATCATCATCATCGTCGTTGTCATTATTCAAAAACTAGCAAGCTAGTAGCTACAGTAGCCTTTTTTCATGGCAGAGATACAAACGTGGCCATAATATAATACAATGTGTGCATATAAAATGGTTACAATCATAAAATGGTTTTCAATGTAATAGAATAATAATAACAAATGTTAATGTTACTGTAGATAGATTCTAATCATCTTGTTAAACCTGGCTATGCAAGCAACCGTCTCATATGCAATGGCAGACCGTTCCATAGAAGGAATACCAGTGGCCTGCAAGGAGTGACGATGACATGACTGAGTTTTAGAAGAGAAAGGAGGTGCATAATAACATTGATTTTTTTGCAACAAGAAAGCTGATGAATGTTCTTCACCTGCTAGAAATTGATCATGTGCTCTTTCTTACAACCTCCCCAGACTACATCACAATAGTCAAAGTAGGGTAGCACGAGCAATGAATCTTCAACTTGGAACATAATTAATCTTCAGCAACCAGCGATGAAGTCATGAAACTTGTCACAATCTTACTAGATGAATTTGCCATTTTGTGCTAATCACTATAATTATATTAATAACAAACTGTGCTAGCTTCTTTCAACATGGTTAATATGTGTTAATGTAAAGTATATATTGCTTCAATTCATTACCTTGGGATGTGGCAAACAGAGTCAGGATGATGATGTTGTCCTCTGCCACGCCATGATCGAACAGCAATGTCAAACCGGCAATTACAGTTGCGCCACTGTCTGAACAAAGCAGATGCAGACATCATGAGAAAGCAAGCCCATGATTAACGTAACACAGTGAGGCAGTCAGACAAAGAAAGGGCAGATGGATAGTCTTCATCAAGGATGTGCATGTGCGGCTATTCATACATTACATTGGTTTGACTGCATTTGGCCTTGGCATCTCAATAGGCCACCAATTAGTCAGATATCACATCAATGATTCATCTTTGTAAGCAAACAGGTTAAGTCTGAGAAAATGTGATTGGGAACGAATACAACTATATGATAGCTGGCAAACAATTGATTCAAACAGAGGACAATGTCAACATAAAAGTGGTCGATGATGACGTCGTCATTATCAACCATAACAACGCATAAGCAAACCTACTCAGCAAGGGGTACATGAGAAGGACCTTCCTCTGATCGATGTCTGGTGGAAATCGTGCGTAACACACCTAGGAAAATAACAAACAAAATACTTAAACATTGTTGTTCAATATAACACATCTCCACCCTGTCCTGATGAGCAACAAGGAAGTTTACAGGAGTACCAGGAACAAGCCCGCTTCTCTCTTGCTTCGTAAAAACGACTGGCTCTCCTCGGCCATTCTATCCGCAGACCGGCCACGTAACTGTCTCTCCTGTTGACCCACCCACCGAACAAGCCGTTTCGTCATGGTGGCGCACGCACTGCATGCTACTTATCAGCAACAACTAGACTACGATCTCCATGCGATATGGGCTGAAGCTTTTGTGACGCACCAACAATGAGCACAATTTTTTCTCTTGTGGAAAGCGTTTTAGCTAGTTAGCCATATATATGTAGCAATTACATGACTTGCTACAGCATATTCAATTATTCAACACTTGGCTCTAATGTGCGTAATGAACCCACACTGGTACAAAACCAAATCACAGAACATACTAGCACAGTAGTATTGCCAAAAGATGAAATTTAAAAGAATCAACAACAATTTTAACAACGCATTTAGAAGAGTCAGCCATTGGAACTCAATTCAGCCAAAGTAAATTTAGCAAATATATGGTTGCAGACTACAATGGATCAGATTTGAGAAATTTCCTATCACCAACAACAGTGCAGTAAATTGCAACTGCAGCAATTTCAAGGCAAACAACAGGCAAAAGAGAACAGTCAAACAAAAATTAGATGACTTAGTTTGTTAATCAAAAATAAGCACAAAGATTGGCAGCAGGTTGGTCTACGCTACGAATGTTCAATACAAGTGAAGTGCAATTGGATAGGAACAGCACACATCTTGGCTACTTGTATCTGTTTTTCAATAACTCTTTACGTATATAAACCATACGTCATATCACAAAAAAACAAAGTCGCAACAGAAAGTAATTAGGAGGCAATGCGTGGCACTGACCTTTGGTTCATGCGTTTCTTCATCACTCTTGATCAAGATCTTACCAATCCTGATAGAGCGGCAGCACTCGCGCAATCCTTTCTCCATTGCTTCACCTATAGAAGAATTAATCCTAAGATAGAGCTTGAATGCATTTAATGAGAGAACACGTTAGCAACCTTTGGCAGCTTACAACAATCACAATGACTGATCTTACCACTTCTGACAATACTAACTCCACAGATGCCTCTTCTGAACTTCAAGCCATTGTAAACCCCACCTTTCAAAATTAAGAACAAATTGTTGACAACCAATCAGTTGCGGCTGGTGATAGAGCTCTCAAGATGTAAGATGCATGAAAGTGGTCTCACCTGATGGCGTTGTGACAGTACACTCATCAAACGGCAGTTGGTTTAAACCCTCTTCCACCACAAGACGAATCTAAAGAACAACAATCACAACATCTGTAAAACGCCGATAATGGCTCACAACTTATCAGTCTCTTGCAAATGGGATTGCTTAATTTTTTCACCCTTACCAAGCGGTCGGCATAGAATATGAAATCGCTACGAGAAGTTGTTCTGAAAACAAAAGTAAATAATGTCTGAGAAAATGATCTCCAAATTAGAAGTAAATTGTTCGAAAAATTTGAGTTGCGTTCCTCAATCCTTCTTAAGTTAGAGATGGGCATCATTCTTACAAGGCCGATGCTGCAAATTTCAGTAACTATTTGAGTGTAAGCTAACTTGCTCAATGTGTCTATTCACCAAATGTCTACGGACAAATATGTATTAGTGGCCACTTCTATAGAACAGCCACCAGAGAAAAGACCACAGTTCGTAACCCCAAAATGACATTTTCTTTAGAAATCAACCTGGACTGAAAGGTCACCTGTCTGGTCCCAAAGGTGACCACTATAGACAGGTTTCACTTTCAGGACATACCAGAGAGACACCTCATACAACACTCGCTAACTGTGAGACCAAAAGGAAGATGTCAGTGGAGATAGTGTAGGGAGGCCTGGGTTCCTCCTTTGGAAGTGACACACATCATGGAACATTAGTGCTAAGCAACAGATTACAAGCAGAAGACTGGGCACCAGGGTTCCAGCAATTGCCAGCTGATTGAAGACCTATTTTGGGCATTGGCAAATTCAATCTTATTGTGATCACAAATTAATTTGTGTTTGCAGGTAGGATAATTAACCAAGATGAAGGCCACAGCAAAAACGCAAAGTATGACCATACCAGCTAGCTGTATCATTCAATAAATAACTTATGATATTTTACCAAAACCAAAAGAATAATGCTTAAATACCAGACTATATCATGTTTTGCATTGTTAGCTGCTCGCATCCTGTTCTTCGCCCGTTGTTCGTCATGATTGGTTTCTGTTGGCATTGTTTGCACTTCATCTATTGTTGACGTTCCGTCTGTTAAATTCTTATGGACTTTTATTATGTGATTATTATTACCTGCATTTTAATTGTTTAAAATCTACTTGTTGTTAAATGTATACCTACACAGCATGTAACTTTTACTTGCTTTATTATGAACTATATGTGCCCCGTGAATAAAAGCCAGATGGCTTATTCTGTTTTACAATAAATGATGATGAATATGACTCAAGATCCACGTTAATGTTTGCTATATTGAATTCAATCGACATGGGACGACTCAGAATGAGACAGGACATTCAATATTGGATCGAGAGCCTTGCAGGGATGTGAAAAACAGATTTAGGGATGTTTGGTAGGCCTATATAGGCCAATGTATATAAATAGAAATCAAAGTGCATCTAACGAACAAACAATTTGTGGTACTATCCACCCTGTGCTCGTAGATACCCCACGTAATGACGTCATTGGCAGAAGCTTTGCATCATCTTTATAAAGCAAGCGACCTCGCACAAATCTTGGCACTAACATCAATATCACCATAACTTACTTATCGCGCAAAATCGTTTGCAATTCTTTTATCTGGTCATTGGAGGTTAGCAATTTCAGTTTCCTGGGTTCGCTCATTGCATTTGCTGTTTGATTTTGCTTTACTTCAGCTGGTTCTGGATCAAGTTTTGGCTTCTCCTCCAACATCATGCCGTTCGCCACGTGCTTCGACAACATCGTCTTTGACGCGCCAACGTTGTCCGCAGCCGATTGCAAGCAGAACTCAGCACCGTACGGTTTCTCCTCGTCGCCAGTCACCGCGTGCCCTTCACTGGAGTCGGGCTCGACGACAGGCATTGCAATTTACCGTCGTCTACTCTGCATTGAACGACCAGAAAGGCAGAAGCGGGGCTAATGAGAGAAGAAGGGATAATGAACGGCTTTCAACAACAACAACAAGTTGGGCAACAATGCGCAGGCGCATTCGCATCAGCAACAGGGCAGCTTCAACTCAAATGGGATCTGTGCACTGAGCACTGTGGCTGGCACTGCAATCGTTTCAGCAAGGAAGGCAAAACGAATTGCTTGACTGCACATTTAATTCAAGTAGTTATTAATATTTTTAAACTAAACATTTCCCTGATTGACACCAAAGAGTCACGTAGGTCCCGTTTCGATTTCCCTGAAATGACGTGATTACCCATACTGCCATACTGGCAAGAATAGCTATCGCTAGCATTATTTAATTCTACAGTCTATACTCACAAAGCAGATTGAGATGGTGTTGTTTTCACACTGCATAGATACATTCAGCTGTGCAGGATGCGTATCTGCAGTCAAAATTAATGATCAATGGACTGTTTCGTAGCCCGGCTTCATTGAAATAGTCGAGAGGATTACCTCAGCGGAAACAATATTCACGCATACAGCATACTGCAGAGGAGATCTTTGCAACAAATGAATTACTTTATTATGAATTATTTAAGAGATTGCATGCGTAGGTCTGTCATAAAAGAAACAAGCAAACACCGTCTGAGGACAACATAAGCACTTGTTTATCGACATTGCGGACTTGCGGTGAACTTGCTCAAATTGTAATACCATTTTCATTTAGTTATGACGTCACAATTAAGTGTTGTGTTGATGAGTGTTGAGAATAAAAGGCGCGATAGTCGGCGTGGTTGAATATGGATCGCCGGTCCGTAATATGATGTGAACGTGCTTCTGAAGCGGCTGAACACGAGCACTGAGATCCAAATCAACTCAATGGCTCATCGCACAACACAACCGAGTGTTAGCTTGTGTGAAATCAAATTCTTCTCTCCGTTTAAATGTGAAACGGTATCCAAGTGCTATAGCACAAGTGATGGCCAATCGTCAAAAGTCACAAATTCCGCCGGACCGCTAGGTGAGTACATCTCTGTTTGTTGGTTCTCAGAACGATATGAAAACAGTACTTCTTAAATCCGGTGCTAATATTGCAGAAGAATTGTGAAGCAAACTCACTCGGTTTTACAGAAATGGTGATAATTTTGTTACTCATGTCGTGGCTCGCTATTGATTCCCACAATAAATTATCATTACCACAGATAATCAAGCTTCTTGTGAAGACCATAATTATTTATAAATCATGATACAAAAAGGCATGTCAATGTAATCGTAGTGCTTTAATTGTTGTTCCCATTTCTCTCATCAATTGTTTTGTATTCGTTTGCTATATGGTCTAAATATTGTTATACTAATATACGAAGCCTGATGTTTGTGTGTCCAAACTTCAATGACGGTGATATTATATGTGCTTGGTGTGGATCGCTATGGAGTTTGCAAGCCACAGACGGTACTGACAGCGGTATAAGGTCATTGCTACGCATCTAATTATTGCTAAAGTTCAATACATCAATCTTTCAAATGGCGAAGTCGAAATACCTCGGCGCCAATTTTGATTTGATTTCGTTGAATGCGAACACACAATTGATATTCCGGCCTACAATATTCAAGTTATATGATTCTCAGTAAAGTAATTGAGTGAAAGCCACCAGACATAAGGCAATATTGTAGCATAGCTTTGAGACTAAAAGTAAAATTAAACTGTGAAAATTTATACAACATGCACCCAGGCTTGAAATGTTTCTCTAGAAATCAGAACTGTTCCAGAGAATCATTTGAAGTCTGCACTCGCAGACTTCACAATCTATGGCCCAATTGTTAAAGCAATTATCTCAGTATAAGGTGCCTCAATTGTCAATATCCCTTTCCTCTGTGTACGCCGCTGCTACCATGGCAACGCAAACTTGAATTTGTGGTTTTCGAGGACTAGCTGTTAGAGTCTGTGATGTGCCGTAACATGAAGCGCTAGATATGAGTAAGAGGGCACACGTGTTTAAACGGAATACATGATCTTAATAATCAAATCATACATAATGCATATGTTGTGTTTTCATTTGATCGTAGGGACTAAGAACTCAAAGCGGCGACAATCTGCTCCTTCGTCTGGTCGCAACCAGAATGCACTTCAGCAAGATAGCCTCCCTTGTGGTCCGTTGTGTGTTCCAATCTCGTTGTCATGTCGAGATCTTCCAATCACTCCGAAATGGAAGCAGTCGTTGAAAACAAGAAGATTCGAGAAAAAAGAACAGCTACAGTTTCAGCATAAAGAGAAAGGTCTGAGATCAATCGCTCAAGAGGGATGGGAAGCCAAAGAGGAAAAAGACAGAAAATATCGTCTCAAGATCAGCATAAAACTTCCACCGACGACCCCGCACCCCCCTGTAACGACCCCAGAACAGCTGAGCGAAGACGAGGACACCGATTATATCGAGGCTCAAATGGAACACGGAGGAAACACTAGCGAAAAGCCCGCTGGTAGAGTGGGGGTAAAGGCAATAAAGCGTCCTACAACGGCCACACCTCAGCGGCCAAGGGTGCAAAGAAGAGGAAGACTGCAGTCGAAGAGTGTCATCATTGATCTTCCGAAGCGCAAAGAGAATCTTGAAGAGCAAGAACTGGGAATATCACCCTTTCACGTTACTTCATATAAAGCTACCCGGTCGCTCACCAGCAAAATCAGTCAAGGTGCACAACCCAAACGGTCCAATGCGAGATCGCCTCATGATATCACGAGACAAGCAGTGGCTTCTGCTGCATGTCAGCACCTGTCAAATGCAGAACCGAGAGATTACGGAGAAGAGGCAGTGACCAGGAAGCAGGCTGGCATTGACGAAGGAAGCAGGGGCAATATAAGAAGTAAAGACAGCAAGTGGCTGAAATTAGAGCCGGCAAGCGAAACAGCCGAGGACAGCCAGACTCTCAACCTGCATCTTCTGCCTCAGTTCAAGCAAAAACATCAGGCTATCACAGTCAAGGAAATCATTGGGACTCTGTACGATGAGGGCTACGCAAATATCTTTGCTCAATCTGCACGTTGCAAGGAGGTCAATCGCTGCGGTCACTGTCAATGCAGTGGTATAGCAAAACAGCCTCAGTCAGGCGAACAGAAATGCCATCAGTTTGAAATCAATGGAACAGAGGCTAAGATGACGACGACCAAACGTTCTATCCATCGTGAGAAGTCAAACAAGCTTCACTGCAAAGGGAAATCAAACAAGTTCATCGATCATGACAGAAAAAAGAATGCTAATTTCTCTGAATCTAACTATTTGCTGGCATACGCCATCTTGAAAGGGACCGACTCAATGCCCAAGAAGCGAAAAACTGCCAAGAAACCTAAACTGCCATTGAAACCAAATATTTACAATTATGAAACACTTTTGCTGTCAAATTGACTGATATGTGTTTGCTTTCCACAAACAGCAGATTATTCACTGATAAAATGAGTCTGGCTTTCTTAGTTGTGCATTTGCGTGATATGAATACTAGATCAGCCAAGGAAAGAATTACACAGAAAATATCATAATAAGCAAATTATAAACCAAGAACTCAAGTCAATCAGTTCCAGCTTCTCCTGGGGCAAAGGGGGTACTTCCACATGTTTCGATTTTGAGATATAAAACTTCACATGTCAGAAGTTTTTGGGGTATTTATTTCATTGAAAGGCCAGTAAGGGTATAATTTGGGGGTGTGTACTTTCATAACTCAGGATATCACTTGTTATATACATACCGTGTGTCAATAGAAACCGACGTGAAAATTCCTTGCTGAATCCACTCATACCGATAGGTGATGTCGTCGTGGAGTGCCTGGCGGGCGTAGGGCTCAGATCTGAGTCTTTTGGATCGGACACAGCAGACCCTGACGGTGTCAAACGTCTCAATTCAACAGTGGCTAGGATGTTAGGCCAGTGGTATCCAACGGCATGCCTCAGCAGAGCGTCTGGGGATTGATTTAGACGAATAGAACATGAATCAGACATAATCAAAGATTTGCATGGAAATGATGGAATGACTTTGCTTGGGGCTAATGCATTAATACATCTTGCATTACCTGATCAGTAAGCGGAAATCGAAGCCACGTGCGAGAAAGAGGCAGTTGCTTTCGACAGGAGTCTCGTTTTGACGAAAGGGGGTTGAGACATTTTGGAATCTGATTTTGGTTTTGTTCACTCATTGCTTTAGTCTTCTTCACAAACATGGCTGTACCTTCACTAATCGACGCGTTCTATGACAAATTCTGGAATTGGAGACTTGACAATAGCCCAGAGTTTGCCACTGCTCTCGGTATAAGGGGCTACGATGATAGACTTGACGATTTGAGCTTGGAACAACTCGATCTAAAGAGAAGCAACCTTGCAGAGTTTGCAGCGGAAATCACGAAACTCGAGGAGAGCATTGATCAAGACGAAAGTTCTAACAAGTTGATGGATTTGAAGATTCTAAAATGTGAAATCGAAGACTTCATTTATAGCATGCGATTTTGTTCATTTTTGTACCCTGTGAATCAACTAGAAGGACCACAGAACACGTTTCCAAGACTAATTTCGTGGATGAAGAAAGAAACAATCAGCGACTACGACTCCATTATTTCACGACTGCAGAAATTCCCCAACCAGATGAAGCAAATTATTAAGCTCCTTACTCGTGGTCTTGAAACTGGGTTCACAATGCACTCTGTATCTATTTGTGGTGTGCCAGAACAGATTGAAAAACTGCTGTTGTTGAAACAGGAACAATCTGAGCTGTTCAAACCCTTTCTTTCATTTCCAGACAGCTTTACTGATGCTCAAAAAGACAGCATTAAAATAAAAGGAATTTCAGCAATCGAAAAAGGGGTCATACCTGCTTTTCGTAGTCTCCAGTGTTTCATCAAGGAAGTTTATCTGGAGAAAACTCGATCTGGCATTGGCGCATCTTGCCTTCCAAATGGTAAGGATTATTACACTTCATGCCTCAAGTTCCACACAACAACCTCTTTACCCCCTGGTGAGATTCATCAGATTGGCTTGAAAGAAGTGAAGAGAATCCTTGGACGAGTAACACAGATTCAAGAAAAGATTGGCTTCAGTGGAGATGTGACATCTTTCCTTGCCCACTTGAGATCCGACAAGCAGTTTCTGTTTCAAAACAAAGAAGAGATCCTTGCAGTTTATAAAAATGTGTGCAAGGATATTAAGAAAAAAATGCCAAACCTTTTCAATATATTTCCTGAAAAATCATTTGAAATTCTTCCTGTACCAGATGAATTTGCCGACTCCTTTCCCGGAGCTTATTACCTTGCAGCTTCTATTGACGGCTCTCGTCCTGGTACCTTTTATGTCAACACTTCATTTCCTGAAAAGCGTTGCAAACATGAGGCTGTGTCGCTTGCACTACATGAAGCCATTCCAGGACATCACCATCAGGTGTCTCTTTCGTTGGAATTAGAAGGAGAGCCGAAGTTTAAGAAGTACATTGAAGACAACAACTATTTTGCTTGTCCGGCACGATTTGGCCTTGCCTCCGCCTTTGTTGAAGGCTGGGGTCTTTATTCCGAATACCTAGGGGAAGAGTTTGGTCTTTACGAAGATCCCTACAATTTGTTAGGGCGATTGTCTCATGAATTGTTGCGAGCTTCACGGTTGGTCGTTGACACTGGAATGCACATGCTTGGTTGGTCAAAAGAGGAAGCCGTCACTTACATGGCACAAAACACATCAACCACCGAAAATGACATCATTGCTGAAATTGATCGATATATTACATGGCCTGGACAGGCGTGTGCCTACAAGATTGGTGAAATTACCATCAGGAATCTCAGGTCAAAAGCTGAGAAGGCCCTTGAAGACAAGTTTGACATTAAAGCTTTTCACAATGCCGTTCTGATGCATGGTAACATCCCTCTTCATGTCCTGGAAGCAAACATTGAACGGCTCATAAAAAACACGCTCGCTCAATAGAACCCTTACAACTTGCCCCATATTGGAATGTTGAATTTGTTTATAGGGAAGGAGTGATTTCCTGTTAGAATTTTTCTATTGACCGCTAATAATTTCATCATTACCGTATATTCACGAAGAGCAAATGAAATATATTTTAATGAAATGCATATGTAATGATTTGAGAAATGCACAAACAGTACTTAGCCTTGTTGTGCATGCCATTGGTATTGAATGTTACAGTGTAATTAATACACAGATAGTTTAAAATATCTGCAATCAGAATGACCACTCCCGCTAGCTGCAGGGGCCTGGTATTGACATCAGTGTAAAGTACAATGCAAGGGGGAAGTTATTGTCATATCACCATGGTGACGCATCGAATGAAAGATGCCCCCAAATCTATAGCGCGCCTAAGGCTAACTAATTTCTATTTAGAACTCCCTCAAAGTCAAACGGTCCCTTGTGACGCAGCCCATCGATTATCCCACGTGATTTACGTCTCTATGGCAACTCATATGGCAGCTGGTTCCTTCAGGCAATCATCCAGTGAAGGGCAAATGAATTATTGAAAGTGCGAGCGTAGTTTAGGATGGAAACGTTGTCGCCTGCCTCTGCTCTATTAATCGCGTGACTATGAAACCCATTGTGGTTGTATTCTAGCCAGGCCACATGAGAAACCAATTCGCGCCTCCCGTTCAGCTGGCCACGGACCCTCCTCAAGGGATCACGGGAGCAGCCTAGACTCTATCCCCCTCTGTCTTCAGCTATGCTGTTTTGATCTATATAATTCTAATAAACGTTGTTGATTCAGAGAGTGCTGTTCTAAACCCTCTTTAATTTGAAGTCAATGCTCGAAGAAGGAAGAATTGTATTCGCCGTAGAGTTAATCTTCGATTAACTTTTAAAAGTTGAATTTAAGGTTTCGTTAATGCACGCGAATTGTCAACGCATGAACGCAATGACTTCGTGATAAAACAAGCGAGAAACAAGGCGTTAAACTCATCTGCCAACTGCGTGGCCCTTCTCTTGTAAAGTGCACAGGTAGCTTACAGGCATTGCATCGTGCATTTGGCGCCAGCTGTACATCGCCAAAGAAGCGTGAGTTAAATATTATTACAAAGTGCAGTAACGTGGTGTCGGACAAATAACATGTCTTCTGCCTCTACAGTTCCCTGAACGCGCGATAGATGGAGAGCGAAGAGGGTTTTTTCTTCACCAGAGGTCGTCATCATCAGCGACAGGTGCTACCGGCATCAGTCCAGCTTCGCCCTTCGCTCCGGTCGTGTAGCCAACGCTCTTCTCTGAATCTTGATCGTCGAGATCGTCGTCTGTGTAATCTTCGTTCAGCAGATTTTCAACGACAACGTCAGCAGGAGGATGGACTTCATTGTGAGCTCTGTGTTTGCCATTCTTCCTTCTGTAGCCAGTCGATCGGGCGATGTCTTCACTCTCGGCACGCAGCGCGTAGTCTTCAAGATGAGCTTTCACTTCCTCTCGCCTCAGCATCTTTCTAAGCAGCAACAGATAAGCTTCGTCTTCGGCATCTTTCGATTGCACCATGCGACCATCAGAGCAGGAAACAACGACAGCCAAGGCGAGGGCGACTAAGACAGAAAAAGAAGCCATTGGAGAAGAGGAGAAAGCGATCGCGTCCGACAACCTCAGTGCAGCAGCGGCAACTAACGACAGTCAACCACTTGAATCGATCAATAATTCAGCGCTTCCCGAGCACAGATGGCCATTTGATTAGGAAAGCTGCCAAAATCACGAGCAACAAGATGCAATGACGCGAGTGCAACACGAAGCCATGTGATGCGACGTACCAATCAGCAATTGCCGAATGTCAGGCGTGACACGTGGTCTGTCTTCCTCTTTGTCGATTTAATGAATCCAAGGAATTGTAACTCAGAGACGCCACGAATGAACCGCGCCCTGCACGAGGAGAAATAGCACAATCAATGGCGACATGTTCTATCTTCATAATTCTACCGCTAATGAAGGCAAAATAATGCGGAATAAAGACGATACGAACAGATTAGGGCATCAGCCATTTGCACTCACTGCAACATTTCCATTTCCCGTTTCTGCTTGGCAGTTGGTTTTCGGGTCGTGGAAAGACTCGGATTGACAACAGTGACAAAGGCCTGCAATTCAACCGAAATATGCACTTCTAACAACGGACAACGGGACTTCGGCAATTAAGCGATAATCGTACCACACACGAAGTTACGCAATACAAAACCTGAGGGCACGAGGAATCCCAGTTAGTGTTAACACCACGTGACTAACCTGTAGCCAATCGTAGAGGTTGATGAGTCGACCGCACTCTAAGTGCAGTTTGTAAAGAATTGAGATATCTGGAAGGGTGTCTTGAATGACGCCATCTTCAATCGCACAGCAAGGACACTGCGGGTTTGACAATAGCGAACAATTGTTAATCGAAAATCAACGAACTCACGGCGAGGAATTACCGTCAGTAAGCGTCGCTTTCTACATGACATCTCGTCAGTCGTTCTAACTGCACATCGCATCACAGAAGATGACGTCATCGCTTACCTCGAGGTAGCGATGGGGATGAGTCAGGGCCGTTTGCACAGCGGAACGAGGCCGCCCAATGATGTTCTGCAATAAGACAAGCGCACTGAGATCATGAATAATTCAATGCCGAAGAGCAAACTACAGTAACCCCCCGGATGCTTTGGCAATACTAATATTAACGCATTGGGCTCGGTCGCTCAGTGAACTGGTCGCCAGGCAACTTCAGCATTCACTTTTGAGGTCACTGGTTCGAATCAAGTTGGTGGCAGAATCGTCGATTGCGAAAAAACACATTTCTCGCCGCTCATGTGGAAGAGATATTTCCGGGTCACGGCACGGGTAAAATTCTTCAATCTCACCCCCGTGAAATTAATTAGCAACTACCACTTCCTTGGTAGTAAATAAATGAAAACAAACCAACAAACCAACAAACCAACAAACCAACAAACCAACAAACCAACAAACAAACCAACAAACTGGTCTGATAGATGGCGTACCTCTCTGACGGCCGTCGCGTCATCATAGTAGAAGACCTCGTGAAACGGAAGGCTCATTGGACACACCAAGTACTCCCTGTGGTACGAGGAGAGAGAAGGAGAGATGCATGCTGGGATCAATACACGTGGTTTACATCGAATATGAACAATCATTTCGACAGATAGACGAACAGTTTGGGAATTTCCAATCAATGACATGGCACATTTGAATGTACTATGATTAAAAATAGCTCCAGCCGTTTGGGCAAATGAAAGAAGATTACGTTTATCCTACAATGCATCTGAAACTGCGCTTAGCCGTGCAGGACATAGAAAGATGGCGGAGTTCCAAGGATCGTGAGTCATTAGACTCAGCGCAGAGTACAAGGTAGACGGTGTTCACAACAACGTACATCCAAGAAAGCAAATGATTACAAAATGGCACAGCGTATTAGCATCACTTGGCAATTACGAAATAAGTAATGACAATAACAATCGACCCCAACGAATTATTTCAATTAAAATACATTAATCAGTAATAGAATTAAATGTAATTATAGTGAGGTTGTCTGATGAATTAAAAATTCCTGTTGAAATTATATTACCTAATACTAACTATAATAACATCTTGATGTTATGCAAGCCACCTAAGCCTCCTCCAAGAAGCTTACAAGATCCACTAGCCGGCCACAATCAGCAACACAGACCTGTACGCTCGCGCTGGGTTGAGCCCACCGAGCCGTATCCTCNTTCGTCTCAATGTAAACGAGTTTTTAACTCATATTGACAACGAAAGAAAATAAAAAGAACACACACTCACACACCACTTCCTTGGTAGTAAATAAATGACAACAAACCAACAAACCAACAAACCAACCAACAAACAAACTGGTCTGATAGATGGCGTACCTCTCTGACGGCCGTCGCGTCATCATAGTAGAAGACCTCGTGAAACGGAAGGCTCATTGGACACACCAAGTACTCCCTGTGGTACGAGGAGAGAGAAGGAGAGATGCATGCTGGGATCAATACACGTGGTTTACATCGAATATGAACAATCATTTTGACAGATAGACGAACAGTTTGGGAATTTCCAATCAATGACATGGCACCAGCCGTTTGGGCAAATGAAAGAAGATTACGTTTATCCTACAATGCATCTGAAACTGCGCTTAGCCGTGCAGGACATAGAAAGATGGCGGAGTTCCAAGGATGGTGAGTCATTAGACTCAGCGCAGAGTACAAGGCAGACGGTGTTCACAACAACGTACATCCAAGAAAGCAAATGATTACAAAATGGCACAGCGTATTAGCATCACTTGGCAATTACGAAATAAGTAATGACAATAACAATCGAAAATATCGAATTATTTCAATTAAAATACATTAATCAGTAATAGAATTAAATAGTGAGGTTGTCTGATGAATTAAAAATTCCTGTTGAAATTATATTACCTAATACTAACTTGATGTTATGCAAGTCACGCAAGTCACGCAAGCCTCCTCCGAGCAGCTTACAAGATACACTGGCCGGCCACAATCAGCAACACAGACCTGTACGCTCGCGCTGGGTTGAGCCCANCAAGGATACTTACAACTTAAATTCAATGTGTATAAGATAAACCTTTCGACTATCACTTCTCCATATTTTCATTCGTCCCCGTCATACTTGTGTTTCTGTGATGTAATGTAATGTTCTGAACTGTTTTACGCAAGTCTAGCANGAGCACATGTATCGACGTCCAACACTTTAATGTATATTTTTGCAAACACTACAACTTTCGTCAGAGACGTCAAAGATTTGTATAATTTTAATGATCAAGAAGTGGCTAAATGTATCAATGACAGAAAGGTAAAAGTTCACAATCTATTTTCAAATGGATATTGCGATGTTCCTGTTTTAAAAACAACTGGATGGCGCTCTGCAAATCAAGACAATCGACACTACATCGTGCGTCTTTCCATTCATGGCTTTCACCACCACATATGCTGGAATGATCAGTTTCACGAGCCCGACAGTCATTGTCTATGCAAGGAATGTGGAGATAGTGCAAGTGACCGTTATCATATCATTAAATGCACTGCCATCACTTCTTACATTCGATTTGTCAAAGATATAGATACATTTAAATTGTGACATGCTACTTGTTCTGCTGTATAATATTTATCAACTGTACAGTGTGATGTACTGCTTTTAACTTGTGTTAATTTAGTTCACTGTAATCTATGTATCAACAGTTTACCTCGCAATTGAGGTAGAAATACATTATCACCAATCAATCAATCAATCAATCAATCAATCAATCAATCAATCAATCAATCAATCAATCAATCAATCAATCAATCAATCAATCAATCAATCAATCAATCAATCAATCAATCAATCAATTAATCTAAAGAAGCTTCTGTTAAGTATTATGGGGATAAAGTCAACTGTTTAAATCAATCATCCATCCACTTCTGTTTTGTTTAATGTTGAAAAAAGGTTATAAGGCGACAAAAGACAAAAATCTAGCACTTTAAAGTGCTGCGAAACTCCAACTAGGTGAGTATTGGGCGTTGCCTTTCTGTGCCCCTTATTGAACTTTATTGGATCCGCCCGTGAGCCATACAGAAGGCATTATTCGTAATGCACGGCAGTGGTATCTCTGAAGACCAATCAAACATCTCATTTGCTTTGAAGATATCAGTACCTGAAAATAGGATTGTTGAGCAGTCTCTCCAAGTCACCATGAATCTAAACGAATAGAAACCACAAATAGAAATCACAGAAACAAGAACATCAACAGTAAGCAAGACAGAAATTGTTGCTTCCTACTGCCATTTGTTTTCTTAACTCTGCCTCCTTTAAAACAAGACCCACTATAGTACTCTAACAGCTTGCAAACAAATGAAAGCATGAATTGTGATCCTGAAAATTCCCATATTGTATAATCACAAACATGGATAAATTCAGTATGTGTAAATTTACGTTGGAAAAGGGCTCACTCCCAAGAAAGGAGGCCAACGTTTGGAACCACCACGAGATGTGAGGAATTACAAAACACTGATCACTTATAAAATTAAAAACTATCTTAGTAATAATGTACTCCATTCTTTGTTTGCGTTTGCCCGATCATAGCATACTGAGCTCTTTCAATGGAATGATAAGGTTCAACACCAGGAGAAGAGAGTTCAAGAGTTGCGAGATAAAGTTGCTACTGTAACACAGCACGTTAGTCACGCTATAGAAGATAATACAGTGCATCAAAGAGATTATGTATAGGACGAGGTCTGAGTATCAGTTACCAGATTGCGGCGAGTAGCATTTTACTCGTTTCTTGGCATACATGTTGCATGTGTATAGGAAATAAAAGCCAAATTCAGTTGAATATGACCAGAACTGTCATGCATGCTATCTTGCTTGTTCATGGAAATAAGGTGGAGAATTATAGAAAGATGGAAAGAGACATCTATACGACCTTAAAGTGTCTGGTGAACGTGTGCAGTATTATTGTATTAGGAAAGCAATCGTTAAATGATCTGTAGTACAATTAACCATAGACCAGCTGCTTCACTGACTCAAATACCTTGTCAGTGCTGCTCAAATAGTCACGTTTTATCAGCTCAATGTATGCTTGCATCTTTGAATCACCTGAAATTAATTGGCGATCATCAGTGAGGGGACAACCATGGTCATACAACAATGACAAAATAATCATCGATTTGTAATTGTACCTTGGATCTCGAAATGGTCTAGGACTGCAAGGGAGAGCTCGCCAAAACATTTGGCATCTTTCCCCCGACCTTTGCCACTTGCTTGACATGCCTAAAGCAAAATATCAATACATGACTTTGGGACAGATCAGAAACGCAAAGAAAGCAAAAGTAATCAACCCAGCTAAACATGGAATGCACATCTAGCAATGTAACACAATTGAGAAACTAACTCAGCATCATTCCAACCAAGCATCCTTTGTCCCAAATCGTGGCTGTTTCATATATGACAGTGCAGCATGATTTTTGAGATGTGGAACAGCATCTTGTCCCCACAGGATATCAATGGAGCAATTGCATTAGAACTAGAGAGATAAGTGTGGGGACTGACTGTAAGTGAGAAATCTGCGGTACTGCATAAATCGGCAGCACTTTTTAGTGTTACAACAGGTTGTAGGCCTCCGTAGGCCCACAGCCCATGCAAACATACAAGATTGAAATTGAGGCAATGTTTGATAAACGAAGGAAAACATTTGCAGGGTTACCTAGTCCTACATACTTCAACCTGGATCAGCAGAGAGGTATTTCCCTGAGCTGCACAGCAGGTAAGGCCAATAACAAGGTCTTGCATAGACGTTTAGCATCTGTAATTGAGCCG
>OFHS01000826.1:0-13844 GCA_900245855.1 Calvadosia cruxmelitensis
CCCTGTATCCGCCCCTGCATGTTTATTTATTATTGTGTTATGTGCAAATTGACGAAGAAAAGCTGTTTGCGCGTTTCAGAGCATCTCGTGGGGAGCATGTAACTGTGAAACCACTTGATTCATAGATGTCATTGTTTCAACAAAAATCACTTAAGGTGACAAATACAGATACAAAATGAATAAGCATGTTCACATTGTACATTTGGCACATGACAAGATTGGCAAAACCTTTTAGGCGCAAATGCGTGTTTGTTCAACGTACACAATTAACTCAATTTATACATTGAAATAAACTATTGATGTTTACGAAGTATCTCTTTTGCAGCGTATAACCGCCATAATTTCAAATATAATGTTCCCATCTGGTAAATTGTACGAGCATATGTATCTATTTCATTTTTCTGAATTTCCAAAAATTCGACTGCCAGCCGCAACACGATAGAAACATTGTGCTGAGCTCAAATATACGCGTGAATCGTACTCGTAGCTTTTAAATATCAATTAGACGCTGTTTCTAAACAAATGACCGCTTGATACAGGTGGTCGTTGAGGCAGGTTGGAATTTATTCTTAAAATTTGATTATTCTGGAGCAACTAATTCACTGCTGGCTCTTTTAAAATAAACTCGTTTTTTACATGGTTGCAAATAAATGGTTTGATTATTTTTAAGCACGACTTTCTTAGATTTTGAATTCTTAGAAATCTTATAATCTTCTTAGAAAATTTCAGACTTCCATATCCCACGCATATCCCTCATAATGGTGATAAGTATTGATTATTTGTATTTATAAACTGTTCTGCAGTGTAAGACTTCGGGATAGATATTGTAAGTGGCGTATCACATAAATTGCGAGAGAATCTGTAGACTGCTCTGCGTGTTTAGCCTCGTTGCATGTCTGTCTCGTACCCGTATTCATTGGTTCTTCTGGTTGTGTTGATTGGTATTAAAATAGATTTGGTGTAGACCACGTTGCTGTCGGCCACGTTATGATTGTTGACTGTTTTGGATTGGGTCGTTACCCCAGGCTCAACAAATCTGTGCAATGACACGCTGCGATGATCATCTGCTTTATTTCCATACATTAATTCAGTTATAGCTACAATAACTATGCAGAATAACTTACCAGAGAAAGAAAAATACGATGTTAACTTGCATGTCGATTCACAAGATAATGTAAGGAGAGAAAAGCAAATAAGTCCCTCCAATATACTACATCAAATGTAAATGCGAAAGGGAAAATTGATGTGCTAGGAACACTGATATTGAGTTAATACGATTATGAGATGAGATGCTTGGATTACGGCATGTGACGGCTTTGCATGTTAGCCTTATTCACTGTAGCATGAGATATATATATATGTATTTGAATAGTATATAAGTTATATTTCCTACTAATACTCGAATAGAAGGCACATTAAGTGCACTTACTAATCGGTATACAGAATTAGTAGATTTCAGCGACGTGAGTTTGTTTTAAATTGATGATAACGTTATTCTTGTCCTCCCAGCACACACTTAGATGATGCAGTTCTAGCATGGAACTCACGTTAACATCATCTTTCATTGCATTTATTTTAAGGCATGTTGTCATAGCTGGTCATGTGACAGAGGACAGTGTGGATTCCTTTGTTCGGGATTTCTTGCATCCAGATCGTGAAAACGTTGACGCTACAGCTGTTTTTCTAAATCCGTAAGTCTGCAATAATACATTTTATATTCTGCAGCTCTCATCGGTGTATGCAAAGTTTTAAGGAGAAACAATCCCTTTATAAATATTTTCTGTGCAGAATTACTTAGAATCTGGTTCCTATTCGATTGGGAGCTGCTGGCGGTCTACCAGCAATCACTACCGGCAGTCGCCGATGCTTGGTTTTCATTTCGTTTGTCTCTGGATGCTTCTGACATATTGTCATACGAAATAAATGATACCTTGCCAAAAATGTCGAGAAGCGCGTGGAAGCTAATGCAACTGTTGAAAACTGAAATCAGTACGCTTTGCAAACTATGGAAATAGCCTGGTAGGGCCTATGTTACAACGCGTTATGGCATTGATTTGCTGCCGGTATTCCCTGGCAAATCAGACATTTTTTATTTTTGAGGAGAGCACCGGTGGCAACTATTACTGCCGCTTGTCACTACACCTGCAACAAAAGGCTTCGCGCAGCTAGTTTCACCTAAAAGAGTTTTGAAAACAACAACTTATAATGTATCATGGGGTAGATCCCATAATGGCAAATTTGTGAAGTATAGCTTGGCAATAGCAAATCTCCATAGTTATACATAATCATTTCACTTCGATTGTTTCTATGTTTTATACTTCAGAGCGTTCCCTAGCATCAGCCTGCAAGCCATTCTGAAGAGAAACGCCGTCAGAACTTCTTACTTTATCGGCAACGTCTTTGATTTTCATGACTGTGCCCGAGTAAAGGTAATGCCACGTCTACAACCAAATTCCCTTCCACACTAAATTCATTCCACATGTGAAGTACTGCATACATAGGGATGAAGACGCTAATTATCACAGTATATAGAAAGGGCATGTAGTGCCAGCTAGGACAGGTCTTTTGGTCACTCAACTTCTGTTGCATCGACTGATGGTTAACACTAACCGTAATCTTTCTCTATTTCAAGGGTTATTGACTGGAACATTTCCTTTTTTGTTTATACTGTTTGATTTTGTTCTCATCTTATCTTGATCTTTCAACTTAATCATTATGGTGTTATTTATGTACAATTCTGTATTTTATGTACATGGTGCATTTATATTCATGGTTGTTTCTTCTAAAGGCGATTCTCTTTTGAGCAAAAAGTTGTATGCCTGCTTCTAGATCTATTTTAAAGCAGAGTTTTAAGATCGTCTCCTACTGTACTGGTTTATAGTTATGTGAAAGCTGCTTCCCAGTCTGCGGCGTTTTCCGATTTTCTGAAGCTGCAATAACATGACAACTGCTGTCAAAAAGATATTAGAAACATCGAACGCCGGCGATCGGCAAGAAAGCTGCAAGGAAGGCAACAGTATGTAGAAAATAGAATGCTGTCGATTTCCTATTGAAAACACAGTGAAAACCCAAATATTACCGGTTGACTGTAGCATGGCATGCTCTTTTACATGCTGTCACGTGCACGGCTCCTAGGAAATCATCGTAAGCCATCCATGAAAGCTATAGATCTATTGTACTTCCTTGCATTATCTGTTGTGCGTGTGTGTTACTTTGTTCTGACAATGCGGAAATGGATTTACTATGAAATCATATCTTGGAGAAGATAAATCCTTGTAGTGTACATTGCAATATTGGAGCACATGCTATCTGTTTTCAATTGTATCAGAATTTCCTTGTGAACTACAGTAAGGTTGTGTGACATTTAATAGCTTCTAACTTTCTTAGACGACTTTATGAGTCTTGATCTATTTTACTTGGATGTTTTTCATTTCAGATGAGAGATGCCGACGCCGTGATTATTTTATGCAACAAAAATTGTGAAGATCCAAATCTTGAAGATATGAACAATGTCCTCAGGTATTCGCTTAATGAAGCATTATTTATTGCACTAAAGCAATGAGGAGCTATCCACCGTCTGTATGTTGGTAGTTTGTCGAGGTGTTAAGTAGTGTAACGAAATTGAGCATTCCGTAGGGTAAAGAAGCGCTCTCCTGACAATCATTGCCTCCTGCCGTGATTTAAGGTCGTCCATTGTGTACGATCCTGTGCTACGCACATATATCAGCGTGATGATAAGCCCAATGACTGTATGTCATGATGGATCATTGTTGTGTATGTGGCACGCAGACCCTCCCTCAAGGTGTTACTATTAGATGAATCCACTATTACAGGACTAGTGTAAAGTTAGTGATGGATGCAGTGTTCGAAAGAATGGCGACATCGAGGAGGCACAGTATAGTGCATGTGCGAGCGGCAACGATGTATAGCCCGAGATGAATGGGACGTAATTAGACAGAAGACGTCGACGTAATTCGAGTTACAATTTGCTCATGTGCTGATATGATAGAGATTGACGTGAACATTGACCAGAATATTTATAAATATACAACAATTTTATTTTTTATTGTACATATAGCTTCTTCTGCACTTTTTGTTTCTAGGGTAATATCTGTCAAAAATTACAACGAGCACGTCAGGTGCATTGTACAGCTGATGCACTACAAGAACAAGGTCAGTGAGAGAAGGAGAAGGAGTGGCAAAAAGTGAATGGCAAAAGGCACCAACGTTCTTAGCCATAAGTTCTGCATCGGATAGAAACAATTCAAATGTTTCCATCCAATCATTTAAAACAAATGTTACCAATGTTTGGTCTCATTGTCTGATCTTACATGCAATCTCATCTTACTCCGATAGTGAGTTCCATGTTTGATTAGAACTATGTTCAAAATGGGGTAAGGCAGATCCGATTATATATGTTCACTTGTTCAGGAACGTTATTGTTTTTCGTATTTTGAAAAAACTTGACTTCTTGTAGCGTGACCCATATTACGTGTAGTTTGTTGTCAAAAACAGTGCGATATGATATGTTTACGGCACTGATTAAGGGTTTTCCTGTCTTTTGCATCTTCGAAAGTACTGTCATTTCGTTGCGACTAGTTCATGTTTGTTTAATTTGTTTACGTAGGCGCGGCTTCTTAACTGTCCGCAATGGAACCCTAAGAAAGGAGATGATATTGTATGCATCAACGAGGTATGTTTGAAATGTAATTTATCATCTCATTAATGCATTACGTCGTGTATTTCTAAGATTTTATTGCACCCCGATCACCTGAATACATTCGCAAAATCATACAAGAAATGTATCTCTTTATTTTCTATTTTTCTATTTATTTTTTTAGCATGGAATAAATCAAATCAATAAATAATAGTCCTATAGATAAACCAGCAACGTTTACCTCTTAATTCAATATTACTGTAAAGAAGCTATTGAAATTTTCTTTTCTGTGTTATTCAGACAAGAAATCTTGACTTTGCTTGTGTTACGCATTCAAGGCACCTTTGCGATACCAACGTTTATCATTTATAGCGTGTAACTAAAAATTGTTGTCTGTTGTAGTTAAGTTGTGATCGTTCTGAAACATTGGCCTTAAATGTATCCATTCTGGCCCGTTTGAATATTAATATGTTGTTAGTAGCGAAATCTTTTACATGGTTATAGATCATAGTATATTGTTATTGTTCTCGGTTTTTATGCGTTTAATCTTGTTTATTACAGCTAAAGCTCGGTTTCCTTGCGCAAAGTTGTCATGCTCCTGGTTTCTCGACGTTCCTTGCTAATCTGTTTGCAATGCGAGGAGATACCGTAAGTTCTGCTGTTTTCAGTCTATTTGATGAAAATAGGTAACATCACTTTAAAGGCACCACTGTTCGTTGAGCTGTGCTGTGTCAGATTTAAATTGTCAAGTGCATGCTACAAGAGTTGTAATAATTATAAAATTATAATAAAAAATATGATATCACAGCTACAAGAGGTGTTTGTGCAGTACTTAGATCAATGCTATTCATGTTTGCGTGGGATGTATTTTCAGGTATGTTTATCTAAGCAGTCAGCAATAGATAAATGATAAACAGAAGATCGTTTCTTTAAGACATATCTATTAGTGCATAAAAGGGTTGTTGTTAATATTGGTATAGTACAACTCAAATGTATAATAATTATAGTACTGAAAATTAGTCATTTTCTAGGTTTCACTAAATTAGCTAGTTAAAGCTTAATATTGATTTTATGTTGCAGCCAGTCGGATCATGCAACAATATTTTATTGATGTATACCAGTCACATGCGACAATATACGTAATTTTATTTCAAGTTCAATTCACTAAAAAGGTATTTGGGCACATGTTAATTTTACTTTGCATACAAATTATTTTGAAGAGTTCGGGCAGACGCAGGAAAATCACTTGGAAGTTGTGCTACCACTTGCACGGTATAATACATGAAAGAAGAAATCACGCTTCTAAGCGACACAAATTTGATGTTAATTATTTATAAACTAGTGATAAGTCACACTCCAATGTAGGTATTACACTTTGGACTAGCTCAGGTCTATAGAGCTACAATACGCTTTATTCATGGCGCATGATTGGGACCCCATAGGTGAATTTCAATCTTTTCTGCACTGTATATCTGCGGTTTAGATGACGGAGGAGATTTTGGAACAGGAGCAATGGAAAGTCGCTTACATGACTGGATCAGCAAATGAGATGTATACAGCAACACTTTCTTCGTCGTTCAACAATCTGACTTTCCAGCAAGCAGCAGAGTAAGTCCTATTGTAAATGCTCGTACTGTTGATGTAGCAGCCATCAGGCCTGGTTGCCCAAACCTTTCGGAGAGTTGAGCTGGAGAAGCGCAGAGATGCTTGCACTGTATTCGCTTTCGTTGAAGCTTTAGTTTCAATATGCTCTCTTTGTGTAGAATATACATAGTGGTTTCCTATACGTTATACCGGTATGTTCTATTTTGTGTGACAATACTTGAATCATGAAAAGTAGAGACGTCTTACCATAACAATTTTTCATACGAATCTGGTTGATGCCTGACTTTGATTCTCTATTCTGTCCGTTTGTCTGATTGCTTAGATTATTTTAATATTTGCTTTCTTTTGTTAATAATGATTGAATTTATTTTTCAATTGTTCAACTTATACTGTGGATATTCACGTACTCGATTCCAAGGATCAACGATTAATTAGTAGACAGCGAGATAAGGACGAGATGCATTCATATCGAATAATTTTAAGTACTGGCTGTTCAAGCACACAGCATGCAGTTTTACATCTAGCTAGAACGTGACAGACGTCTGTGTAAACGAGACTAGCATGAAAAGGAGACTACTGCTAGCAGAAGGAGATTACTATTATTGTACTGTCTTGTTGGTTATGCTATGGTGATATTTCCGTAGTTTGTGATTGTGTTTACGCCGTTCGTTGTCGTATAAATGCCATAATGGATAGTATAATTCTTTGGATGCTCAACTGTTCCTTTCATTTCACATTACTTCTCAGGCTCTGTTTTGAGAAACTGAATTTGATGCTGATTGCGGTTGAAATCAAGCCAGTCAAAGGAGAGAAGATGTAAGATTCAATATTTGAATGCATAGTTTAAGATAATGTTGTTGCATTTTGGCTTCACTTTTTTCATGCAATGATTGAACTTTCATCTCTGTCGTGAAACATTTGTAGGGCGTCCCGAACAAAAAAGCATTTGTGCCTATGGGATGATCTTGACCATGTATTTTTGTATTTCGAAAAATTATTTGTATTGGTTATCATTATTTTCATGCTCAAGTAGAAATCTATCTGTCTATTTAATTATCTAATTCAAATACTCTTTGCTATTTCCTCTCTAATTCAACAACTTTTGTGTTAGACTTGACAACCAAATACAACTTCAATACAGAGTCCCTGCTATATTTGTTCGATGTTAAACTCGAAAAATACAAATCACTAGCAGACGCAGGATATATTCTTGCACCAGCTTTTACCTCATCTGGATGGAAAGCTGCCAAGCGCACCAACAAACATTTCATCATTAGATTGTCAGTTCGTGGGTTTCACCATTTACTATGTCATAAGCTGGTTTACCATTCACCGAAGGACGATTGTCTTTGCAAGGAATGTGGCCTGTCAGCTCAGGATCGTTATCATATCATGGACTGCTCAAATATCGACGATTATATGAGATTTATAATTGACAATGACCGTTAAATGTTCTACAAATGTAGCATAATTACATCAATTTCAATAAGTAACAACTGTAATACTAACATATTTCAAATAATAGAAATATCATTCGTTGTTATACTTCATCATTTGCATTTTTGTTCAGTTTTGCCATTAACCCCAGCGAGAAATCTTTGAAAATCGAACCGGTGACGAGAGGATTCTTCTTCACACAGAATGCGCATGACGTTGAAAGGTGAACTTTAGCTTATATAGTTGTGCGTTCCTTGTTCGAGCATTACTATTCATATCTTCAGATTTAGACCAGCTGCATTGAGGGCTAGATGCTTCAAAGCTCGTCTTGAGGAACAGCAGCCCGGAAAGCAACCAATAAGTGTAGCGTGTTTCATTGATTATTCAGTTTTGACAGCTATAAAATCTATTCTCTTTTAATTCGCGAGTTGAGTTGTGCATGTCGAGCTCGTATCATTCGTGATTTCCACTCAATGCAAACGAATCACCGCTATTTTTCTGTCATTTGCAAATGGCTATTCGCTCGTTATTTGCGATAGCGTGGCCGGTTTTAACTTTAGCTTGAACGATTGGTTTCAAAATTTATTTCAATATTGACAAAACGATTTCTCGACTCTGATGCCTCTTAACATTGATGGTCGGTAAGAGAAAATTGTTTGACATTTTGGGCAACGTCACATACCTAATTATGTTTCAGCAGCCGGTAGCTGCCCTATCTCAGAGTAGCCTTCCTATAATTTATTACAAGTGGCTTAGCTGATGGTAAATTTGTTCGCAATGAGACTGGTACATTGGAAGTGGATCGAGAATGTATGTAGAAATAACATCGGATGTGATACGTTTCATATGAGTATACAGGATAGCGCTACTGTAGGACCAGGAAAACAATTTTACAAAAATGTGTCTGCTGATTCTATCGCGACAGTATGGACGTTCTATAATCCTAAAACAAATACCCTTAATATACATCGTTAACTAAAAGACGTTTCGATTTATTTATATTATCTGACAGACTCACTCCTACTTATACGCTGTTTATGTTATCAATCTTCTTATCCTTATCTTCCGAAAGTTATGACTTTTTACGCTATATTCCAGCTCAATCCAATCCAATAACAGATACTCATGGCAGATACTCATACTAAAATGGCAGCCCATTGATATCAAATGCGTGTAAGTCAATTCCCTCCCCCATCAGATTGTAAAATGTGCAGATCGTCTAAAGGAAATTTTCCGTTCCGTTTTGTTCGACTCGACGAATAATTTCAGCATCCTGCTAAAGAAAACTCAGGCTCTAACATTCGTTGTTATATTATTATCGCTCAGTTTGATATCTTTCTGATTTTTTTGTTCGCAGAGCTTCCAAATACTGCAAAGTTTGTCATTCAAATCTGGTCAACCCCGAATCGATGAAGAAATGCAGATGTGCTAAACGTAAATCTTATTTCGATGTTTAGTAATTGTTTCTATGACATATCAACATCCTGTCTGAGCCAAAACTGATCAAATTCTCGATTTCATTTTGTCCATAGCGAGGCTCCAGGAAGGTCTTCTGACGATGTTCAAGAAAAAGAATATCGAACAAGCGATCGACCTCAACCCAATCGACTTACTTGAAATACCCTCCTCGCCTCGCAGACCGTACGTCCTTTTGGTCGTTGCATTTGACATTTTTTGTCTATGATTGCTTACACATGCAGCTACGAAGATGGTAGCAAGATGATCAGTCAAACCTGTATTAACGGCCACCTGTGTATAAAGGCCACTCTTCGTAACCCCAAAATGACACTCCCTATAGAAATCAACCTGGACAAAAAGGCCACCCGTATGTTAAGGTCATTTTTCTCATGTCTCGAAGGTGACCATTATAGACAGGTTTCACTGTAGCTGCTGCTTCAGTCAGTCACCTCTACGTGTGTCTGTGTGTGTGACGTAACATAACAACCACTTTACAGATGAGGAATAGGGGCGAGTAGCAATACTCTAGGGATCACTGGATGGAGTCCGTTAATATGATGTTTACAAATCTACTCGTGTTCTCTGATGAGAACTGCAATGGCTGGTATTATAGGTTATTGGTTATTGGTTTAAGCTCAAGCATCCAGTACCTTTGATGCGCAATTAGCTCATGGCACCAATATTATGGCTGTAACGTTGATTGTCCACTTTTCATCCGCCATGCAGCACGATTTAATCATGATTCATAAGATATTTTACACGATCTAATGCTTTGTGAGTAGGTACTCTTTCGGTTGTTAGTTATTAGCGCGCATTAATGGTATCTGGTCTAGTCCTTCAGTTTACCTTGTCAACTGGTTCTGAGTGGTTAACAATCGCAGTAATGTTTATAATGGTATACAAATTCGCTCGTTTGAATTAAAGCAGTGATCTCTTGAAAGAACTGTTTGGTTTTTTTAGGACGCGTAGCCTCACTGAGGACGTCTACCCCAGCGGAGACAAGCCAAAGTTTGATGCCACTGGAACATATTACTGGTGCGAGGCACGACCATTTCCGGCTGCCGTCATGGTAAGTCTCTGACATTACGATAGTTCTTTCCTCCGACTTGCGTCCAAGGTTCCTACGTATTAACATTAGGCAGTCACTGTTGATGGCCACGATTGTCTGATTCCTACGTCCCTATATGTCGAAACAGCAGCCTTTTGTAACGTTTTGTGACGTTACTGGATTCAGAAAAGAGACAATGACGTTAAATATTCAATTCAATAACAAATGGAGCAATACAAAATGACAAATGGAGTCCTACTCTTGACTGTGTGAGTTTACTTGATAGCAAGGCTGACGTGAATAAGAGACTGATCCGTGGCAGACTGTAAATACTTCTACAGCAGTAAATATTTGACATTTAAATTACTGGTATCGAGTAATCTTCCAGTAGGAGGACACTACTGATGTTTAGTTGCTTTCTCATTTCACTTCGACACATCAGTCTCTTGGTGCGTCGATGATACTTTTAAAGGAATTCGTAAGGCCTAAATGAGATAAATTGCTTGGATTATTTTCTGGGTGATTCTACAGTCTAGGGAAGAATTCCAGAACGCAGACCTTGAGCGTCATGTCGTCGTATTGCTGTTGGCTCATCCGTATTCGTCTGCGCTTGGATTATTCAACTTGGTGAGAATTTAATGTTATTATAATGCAAATGTGTGATGGTTTAAGTCAAAGCTTGAAGTTGTTCCTGTTTTTTATAGATGTAATTCAAATTATTCGTATATTGTTTACCCTGTATATATTTTTTATTGTTGATAGTATTAGTAATCTTGAATTTTGTTGTATCATGTGTCTGCTCCGTGGAGAAGAGCTTTTGTAAGCTTATCTGTAACTAGTTACTACTTAAAAGTAACTTGCACAGCACTGCTCTCGGCTCAGATTGTATGGCTGCTTGCTCATGTTATATCAAGAACATATTTTTCTGTGTGGGAGTTATTTCTCTCCTCGTATGACTCAGTTGCGACAAATAGAACATACGTTTCTCGTGAGTGTTGTTCTTCTTGTACTAAGCAGCACTGAGTACCGTTACAATTGTTTTTAAATCTGTAGTTGCCTTTTTCTGATGATCTTATTCCAATAAAATATAAGGCTAAGTTGTCTTACAAGCCAACGCCAATGTTGAGTAAGACACCAGACCAGGCCCAGCAAGCAAAAGTGTTCTGATTTCTCTTTACTGTGTTTGAAATGTTTGACATGAAACGAACAGCGTAATAATGTCACTTTGCTATACATGATCGATTTATTTGTTAGGAGTGACTGCGTGGTCTTGTTGCTTTTTAGTGTCTTTCTCTTGCTTGCAGTGAATGTACCATCGCAGAGTCACTTTTAAATCGTCAACTTCACACTGCAGACAATCGATTACTTCGACGCATTTTGATTTGTCTTCTTCCAATTCTTGAATCATTTCATTTTGCTCTTTCACAACTTTCGCAGCATTGTATTCGAACTGTTCTAGTTCTTGATGCAGTGCTTCGTTTTCTAATAGGATTCCNCCACTGGAGCTCTTGCGGATGAAACCGATTGATGCTCGCAATTTCTCCATTGCCTTGGTTTTGTCATTGAGTTCATTTTGTAGTTGCTTGTTCTCGATTGCCAACTCCATCTTTAAATCCAATAATCGGTCAATTATCATTTCGCAGTTTTTNTTCCTACGTATTAACATTAGGCAGTCACTGTTGATGGCCACGATTGTCTGATTCCTACGTCCCTATAATGTCGAAACAGCAGCCTTTTGTAACGTTTTGTGACGTTACTGGATTCAGAAAAGAGACAATGGCGTTAAATATTCAATTCAATAACGAATGGAGCAATACAAAATGACAAATGGAATCCTACTCTTGACTGTGTGAGTTTACTTGATAGCAAGGCTGACGTGAATAAGAGACTGATCCGTGGCAGACTGTAAATGCTTCTACAGCAGTAAATATTTGACATTTAAATTACTGGTATCGAGTAATCTTCCAGTAGGAGGACACTACTGATGTTTATAGTTGCTTTCTCATTCTACTTCGACACCTCAGTCTCTTGGTGCGTCGATGATAACTATAAGTTTCCTCACGTATGGAACAATTTCAGATTTACTTTTGACATCAGTATTCCCACTAAGCGTTTCCTCAAGTGTCTAAAACTAACATTTATTGAAAGTTACTATGAAACATGTACCATCAAGAACTGTTACAGTTGTATCGACTGATTACTATCCTTCTTCTGTTCTTTTTTCCCCTTCTTCTTTTTATGTTCCCCCCTACCTTCTCCTTCTACTGTTCTCCTTTTATACTCATTTTTATTTAACTTACCGTTACTCTAGTTTTTTAATGCATGAACCTGATTTATATGCTTACATCGCCAAAAATGAACTCTTCATATGTAATTAATGCTCGTATTTTGCGTTTGTAACAATATTTAACCTCATATTTTGTAAATGGTCTCCCGAATAAACAAGCTTCTAGCTTACGGGATGACCATGATCACATATTTCTGATCTTGTAATTTTAATAGCAAAATTGTATTAACTTTATCTTTCTTTGTTTATTTGTTGACTTATTGTGATCAAAATAAAATATTTATCTATCTATCTATGATACTTTTAAAGGAATTCGTAAGGCCTAAATGAGATAAATTGCTTGGATTGTTTTCTGGGTGATTCTACAGTCTAGAGAAGAATTCCAGAACGCAGACCTTGAGCGTCATGTCGTCGTATTGCTGTTGGCTCATCCGTATTCGTCTGCGCTTGGCTTATTCAACTTGGTGAGAATTTTAATGTTATTATAATGCAAAGGTGTGATGGTTTGAGTCAAAGCTTGAAATATTTCCTGTTTTTTTTTATAGATGTAATTCAACTTATTCGTATATTGCTTACCCTGTATATATTTTTTATTGTTGTTAGTATTAGTAATCTTGAATTTTGTTGTATCATGTGTCTGCTCCGTGGAGAAAATCTTTTGTAATCTTATCTGTAACTAGTTACTACTTAAAAGTAACTTGCACTGCACTGTTCTTGGCTCAAATTGTGTGACTGCTTGCTCATGTTATATCAAGAACATAATTTTCTGTGTGTAAGTTATTTCTCTCCTCGTATGACTCAGTTGCGACAAATAGAACATACGTTTCTCGTGAGTGTTGTTCTTCTTGTACTAAGCAGCACTGAGTACCGTTACAATTGTTTTTAAATCTGTAGTTGCCTTTTTCTGATGATCTTATTCCAATGAAATATAAGGCTAAGTTGTTGCAAGCCAACGCCAATGTTGAGTAAGACACCAGACCAGGCCCAGCAAGCAAAAGTGTTCTGATTTCTCTTTACTGTGTGTGAAATGTTTGACATGAAATGAACAGCGTAATAATGTCACTTTGCTATACATGATCGATTTATTTGTTAGGAGTGCCTGCGTGGTCTTGTTGCTTTTTAGTGTCTTTCTCTTGCTTGCAATGAATGTACCATCGCAGAGTCACTTTTAAATCGTCAACTTCACACTGCAGACAATCGATTACTTCGACGCATTTTGATTTGTCTTCTTCCAATTCTTGAATCATTTCATTTTGCTCTTTCACAATTTTCGCAGCATTGTATTCGAACTGTTCTAGTTCTTGATGCAGTGCTTCGTTTTCTAATAGGATTCCACTGGAGCTCTTGCGGAT
>OFHS01000826.1:13939-34554 GCA_900245855.1 Calvadosia cruxmelitensis
TCCAATAATCGGTCAATTATCATTTCGCAGTTTTTCGTTTCGTTGTTGTCTTCTTGTTTGAGCAAGGCATCCTTGATGGCAGATACTTCGCGCTCTTGTTCGAGCAGCTTCACATGGTATTCTGCCACTCCATAATGTTCCTTCTCTGATAAATCTCCATCTTGGAAATCAGTAGATTTCCTGCTTCCGTTGCTGCCAAAGCAGCTGAAGGAAGATGGTTTTTCTTTAGCGGATTTCTTTACAGAATTTTCAGCAGCTAACCGCGTGATCTGCTGTTGCTGTCTTACGAGTAGGCTCGTTGTCTTTGCTTTCATTTCAGATAGCTCTAATTCCTTCTCTTGTGAGTATTTCTGCACTTCTTCGAATTTCCTTTTCCACATTTGACTGCACGCCTGTTCTTTGACAAGTTCTTGTTGGAAATTGGCAATCAATTCTTGTGATTGACATTGTTCATCCATTTGAATATCTGAAAAGCAACGACATTGACGATATACTGTGCTGGTCCGTCATGTTCATCATTTGGACTTCAGGCTTCTCTTTGGTCATGACTGAGTAATTTATTTATTTCAAATTAAATTAATTACTAATTAATTGAAATAAAACTTTTTACTTCACCTCCAGCTTGTGGATCGCAAACTTCAGCCTTGCCAGTTCCGTACTCTACATTTTGAGTGTCATATTTGCTAGGGCAACCATTCATTGCATTCTCGCCTTCTTTGGCAATGGATTGAGGATCCTGCAATAAGTTCGGTAGTACAAGATAAACATATGCGCTGACTGTATAAGATATCGTAAGTTTGCAACTTTGAATTGAGACTAACTCACCTCCACTATATTTTGTTCCATGGTATCTTCTCACGGCGTCTGTCCTACAGATACCTGACCATTATTCAACTCCAAACGATCAATAAGCGCAACTTAGCTGTCTTCAACAGCCAGGATTCGTCGCGAATGTAAAATAGAATCGAGTCCTGATAAACGCCGCAATTTGATTGATGACGTCACAATTGAATATTGATCTCGGTATGATGCCCAGACTCTTTTTATGGAATGCTAATGTATTGTTGAACTAAAAGTAATGACTTCAGAATTTTAATACATCAGCAGTGAGAGAAACTCGCTATTAAAGCCCAGGGCCAGCCAGTGATTGCCTTGTAGTTCTTTCTATCGGGGAATGCGTAGCACTTGAAAATTTGCTAATTCTCCTATTACGCGCTCCTTTTGCTGAGCATTTCCCGTCTCCTTTGCGAGTTTATCCTTTGCGCGGGTGTAGCATACTAACATTTTTATTTTTCGTTCGTTTATAGCATTTATAGTCTCGTAATTATCTTCATCCTGATAAAGCGAATCCGCATTACCCGGACTCTAAGGTGGATTTTGATGGGCCGCGGGTGACCGTTATGCAGCTTGTTTCCAATTAATCCGTTAACCGTTCCGCTGCTCTAAACAATTGCCGTGGTCATATAAGCGTTGAGATTTCAGTAGTTTGAAGGCAATTGCGAATGTAGAAGTATGTTTGTCGAATTGTCTTCGCAGGTGCAGTATATGGTGACATGTAGCTATACTGGATGAAGGAGAGCCGCGGCAGTAGAGAGATGCTACTGCATTACGAATGTCCATTAATTATATAATTGGGGACGCGTGAATCATGTGCATAAGGATACGCGACAGTATTAATTTTTATAGAAGCATTAATTTGTAGGAGAGTTGTAAAGTATTTTCGTGAAGACGGAAGAGGCTTACAGCGCATTGCGAATGTGTGGTACGTTTATTGATTGAGTCGCGAATAATTCATCACCGATTTTAAGAAGATTGTTTTCATTTCTGTAGCGCATAGCATAAATAGTTTGAAATAATTATTCCTTCTGTTGTGGTGGGTTTATTGAGTTTGCATTTCTTTAATTTCTTATGCTGTATTTTCTAGCTGCTTCCGTTAAGAGCGAGCAATTATCAAACCAAGGAGTTGAAGAGGGTTGTTCTTGTTGGTGATGAAAGCGTCATATTGTCTGAGGTACCAAGAGCCAATGAAGACATTAATTGATACATGACACTTTTCAATGTAACTAATTGCCGCTCAGCGACCACTGACTGGTATGTTTCTCTTTGCAGTGGGAAGATATCTGTCATTTCCCTTTCGTGGACATTCTGCTGGTATGCGTTCCTTCTACTGTACATTACTGATAAACAGAATGCTGTGATGTATTAATTCCTTGAACGCGACCATAATAATTATGTCTTTAACAGCATATTATTGAAAGCCACATTTTGGCTCGAATTGTCTGATCCAACGTAATAATAACGATCAAATCGGCAATGAAACTCGCATAAACAATCAGTTGTCTTTAACGACCCCTGTCTATAGCGGTCTCAATGTTGACATCAGAAGACGGTATGTCCTTTACAAACATGAGCAGTGACTGAGCACCTTTGTATTACAGTACATTATGTATTGTGGAATACTGAAAACTGGACATACGGAATGTACTTAGTTTTGTTCTGATTTTAAAATGTTACATCAATAATTACCGTACGACTTTACACCGTTCGATTCTCAAAAATGAAAACAAAAATTAATCGATTAAATCTCTTTTAATTAAGCTGATCGGATTGTATTTGCTCTTGAGAAAAGTAATACATTTAAACCTTTCCATTTCTTCGTGCTGATCGAGTTACGAAGATGACGATACTAACTTTGTCGTGGATTTCAACATACTGCTTGTAACTGTTCACATTATGTTGTACAGTGGTACATATCCTATATTGCTGTTGCAATCCTGACTTTAATTTGGACGTTATGTTTTTCTCGCTTTTTTCCTACCAGGGCTCACCTTATTCGAGAGCTGATTTACGCGCGGCGAAGATCAACCACGCTGACATGTGTGTGCTGCTGTCGCCTGGGCACAGCATCGACAGTGCCACAAAGGCGCTGGCTGACAAACACGCAATCATGGCAACGCAGAATCTCAAAGCCATGCGATTTGACGTGAACCCGAGCATCGGTGACGCACTCTTGAAGCTCACTAACGGAGCGCAGGAAAATCCCTTTGCCATGTCTGGCATGCTGGCGTTTACAAAGAAAGGAAGGCAGGGATCGAATATCACGATGATCACAGAACTAGGTATATCCAATTGGCACTACTTGATGACTAACCTTTCGTACAAACTATGAGGAACTCCATGTAATGGCACGCTACGCACTGTCCATCCAGGAGCATGGGATATCTTTCTAAATACCAAGACAATAGCGAATACGATGCTAATTTACATGTTGATTGACTGAAGAATGGGAACGAGAGAAAATGCAAATAACCTCTTACAGAAAACTTCATTCAATCTTATTGCAGAAACGAGGCTAAAACGTTCATTCATTATTATCATGGATATGAGGCTAACACGAATATGTGGCAGCCTGGCAGGTGGTTTACAGAATCGAAAACGAGACTTTTTACAACAATACTAAATGTAGTTTCGTAACTAGTAATGATAATTTAAGAATTCTCTTGTATTTTCAATGTTTTTGTTGTTGTTTTTTCTATGGATAACTGTTATGATGCACAAGATGGGATGCATTCCAGCCTGTCTTGTCAGTTACCTGTGTTTGATGAACACTTGTCTTAGGCCGTCAATAGGCCTCACAATCAGATTCACCTTGCATTCATGTTGAGAGACCACCATTTAATGGTCTGTTCTGTGGTCTCTTAAGAGATGTTGTACCCTGCAGTATATACAGTCGTTTGATTTGTTTATTTTCTTGTGCTTTCCTAGTGTGTGATTCGAATGCCATGTATCTGGATCAAGACGACATGAATATTTACGACGACGATGGCATCTACTTAACGCAAGCATACGCCTGTGGCTCGGCCTTCACTGTCTCTGTATTAGACTCACTCGTCAGCGCCGTAAGTGACTACTTTGTACTTGCATTTTGAACCTGTCTGTAATGGTCAATAGCAAACAGAAAAGCTCGACCTTTATTGGCAGGTGACTTTTGTACCAGACCATGCAAAATGTTCCCCCTGTTTGAACGTCCATGACTTGTAGATGAGCAGTGATAGAAAGCTGGGTAATACTTATGCATTATCTAACTGAATTTAGACTGTCTAACCAACGCTGTGCCGAGTTTGTTTTGGGTCAGTCAGGCAGAAGTTCTGATAATGCTGGAAAGAACACCTATTAGTTTCAAACTTTTATTTGCTTTGTGCCTATAGTTTTCTGTAGAGATGACTGCTAATGCAATGTGATCTGCTCTGCTTTTTTGTAGTTTAAATAAAATGTTGTTTAGTTGTTACATTGTAAAAAAATTAAATTCAATACTGATAGTTTTATTTGGTATTAATTTTCAAATGTTTCATGTTCTGTAAATCTAATAACGGATATTGCTTACGCGATAAGAAGACATATGATAATCAATACAATTATCCATTTGCTCTTATCATAACCTACTGTAGGGCTGTCTTAGCTTACGCCCATAAGACCAGTTTGGCTGCTTAGTTGTTTCCTCCCAGCCTCGCTATTAATCATCACAATGAGACTACAATGTTGATCAGTTTTCGAGGAACTGACAGCACATTGCTATATTGTCTATTCCAGACGTACTTCAACAGTGATATCCTGACTTTGGTTCGTCATATTGTCACGGGGACAACGAATGCCGAATTGGAGAACCAGTTAGCTGAAGGAGTTCAGTCGTTTGGATCGTACGAAACGCCAGAGATTGCTGCTGTGCGGTATCGATGCAAGATAGCACAAATCTCATTGCTGGAAGGTCCATTGGCCGATTTCGGGGTGAGCACCTCAGATTAAAGCTAATTGCTGAGAATTAATAATACGCTTGTTAATAGGCTTACGGGTATATGATCAGCACGATGAACACTAGCATTGTTTAATAATTGCGCAAAAAAAAATCGAATTCTGTCAATCCGATTCCGCTTTATGTGGCATTTCAGGAAATACGATATCTGGATCCGAAATTGACTCATTACCAATGAATTTTTTAAAAAGTAGCCTTCGCTTTATTGGACTTGAAGTTATTGTGATAAAAATACCAAATCCGTTACGTATTCATTTTTCCGAATTCACTGTTTGTTTTATTCTCAAAGGTTCCAAGGGTGAACAGACGTCTAGATGTTGTGCTAGCATGTTATTTCAAATCAGTTCCGTTTATAGATAACACCATTCATGATACCTGTGTCAGACTTTCTTAGCCACACCCTTTGAGAGCACCCCCTTAATTTTCACGGTCTGTGCTTACTGCTTACTTAACCACACCTTCTTCTCTTGCAATGTATGACTCTGCGGAGTTTTAACTTCCAACATCGCATATTAAATGATACATGTACTGTTTATATCGAAGATGGCCAATAAGAGAGCTGCTGTCGTATCAACCGCGGTGGTAGTGAAAATAATTGTGATGATGTGAGCCAATGAGTTTCATGTTGCCGCTCATGGACAACATCCGGCTGAGTTTAAATATTCGATTGCTGTCGCTGTAGGAGTGTGGCATCTTCGGTGATCTGTACCTCTACGCCTTGCGCACTTACAACATGATCTGCCTTGGCCTCTATCGTTTCCGTGACAACAAGCTGTCATCAACCGTGCCATCGACAAAGCGCTACGTCATTACATTTCCCCCCTTCAATATGGTCCTTGCACCGACTGACCTTGTATTCGTCCTGATGCAATTCGACCAATCACACAAGAGGAAGCCAAAGCGTGATAAAAACGCATGATACGGCTGTTATAAATCAGAAGGAACGATACACATATAGTTACTGTACAAGCAAGCACCGTCTCAGATGTGGCAACTGAAGATGTGTAAATGACAGACAGCACTTATGGGTGTAGCTCGAACCATCGAATATTCGATGGGCATGTGTCGGCCTGAAGCTTACAATTCGACACAAATGACGTAATGCCGTCGCACACGAAAGAACAACACATTGTCTTAAAACCAGGTCGCTAGCTAAGGATCACCGCTGCAGTGTATACTTACTAAACCGTGACACACCAAGGATTATGTAATTGATTTTCAATGCCTTTCGTAGTTTGTTGCCAGAGACACATGACACTTTATGAGTATAAATGGCGGGTGAATAAGGGGATGTACGTGCTAGTACATATATTTGATAATAGCTGACCTGAGTTGTTCGTGCCAACAATTCCTTTTTCGTTGAAACATGCAAGGTGATGTTGGGTTGAAAATATGATAGTTTAAGGGGAATTTTTATGTCTTCCTCGCCGTTTGCAATTATCATGCAATAAGATTGTCACACAACATTATTTTGCTGCAAGCCATGTATGTACATTGTACAGTGCGTAAGAACCACATTTGAAACATTACATTGCATTTACTGGTCTTTGCGAGCCAGAGTTATTGCCTTGTTCGATTCATTGTTCCGCCTCGCCCCCGGTTAACCGCTGGACATCTTTATGACGTCCCACGAGCTGTTTTATGAGTTGCTGGTAAAGACGCCTTGTATTTCTTGTGCAGAAGCTTTCATTTTGCTTGTAGCTTATGTAAGTATTGCTAAGACAATGGAAGCCGCTAATAAGTCATCAAAAAGTGATGCATTAAAACGAAAACAAAGAACAGAAACTGTGTGTGACGTCATATGGTGGTTGTAGCACCCAACAACTTTGTACTGCGATAATGACAGGCATTTGTCTATAATTACAAAGGAAGCTATTCTGTGCATTATTTTCGGAAGAATTATCTCCTCGTGAAAAGAGCAAAACAAACGAATGCAGTCACCGACGCATTAATCAACAAAACACGCTCGAGGAAAGGATCTGCTGGAGCGACGACGATCGTCTGGAGAAACGTGATCGCCATATCAAAAAAACTATCCTCAATTTGCGAGAAGTATTTTGCTATGCCTGTGAAGAGGTTTAGTTTTCTAACAGGAGACCACGTAGGAGCTTCCAATTCCTTGCTGCGCGTGTTCACTTTGGTGTGCGCCTTCCAACTGTTCTCTGCGGAGACTGGAAATATTGGCGGCTTCCCCTTCACTTATTTCTATAATGAAACATTTAAAACGGATGGCATTTTGCAAGGATTACTATCGAGTTGGTCATGTGTCACTATCTCAGATGTAAACCGGTGTTGCTCGTGCGACGATGACTGCGTGAGATCAAAACGATGCTGCATAGACAAACTATGGAACACTACAGGCGCTCCAACGGACTTACCAGCGTACATTGATTACTTTGTGAATGTTCAAAACAACTACAAGAGGACGAAATGTTTGCCTATTTTGGAAAATCTCCCTGCAGGTCACAAGACTGAGTCCCTGTGGATGATTGGTGACTGCGATGACTCGCTGATAGCCAGCGATAATGACGTCATAGCCTGCATGAATTCGAGTGATCCGTTTGGACTCCTCCCTTCCCTTCCAGTTTACGGCAAAGACGGTTACATTTACAAGAACTCTTACTGCGCACGCTGCAATCATGTTTTTGAATATAAGCTTATGGATGTTGAAGCTATCTGCAAAAATAAGTCAGTTTCGTCGACGAATCAGACTGAACAACCCCTTCTGGACATCTACGACACATGTTACTTCACGTTCTTTGCAAGGTCAGTGCCACAAGAGATACTGCCACACGTGCAAAAGTGCTCTCAAAACTCTATTGCTGACACGTGGCCAGTCAAACCAAACACAACAAGGGAACGAATGTGTGCACTGCACATTGCTTTTGCAAAGGACATAAATGGCACTTGGTTTAGAAATCCATTTTGCATTGACGGAGATCTTCCGCACGAATTTTTAGCATGGGATTCTTGTTGGAATGGATACAATAACGCTCTTACGTTTAATACAGGTGGATTTAGTTTTTCATTAACAATGAGTTTCACAGGGATCAATGTATTGATGACTTCTGATTCTTCTGGAGTGCAGTTTCGACCAGCGCCACCCTGCAACCCAGGTGAAGTCTATGACTTTTTCACGGAAACGTGTATTATACTACAGTGTGGTGTAGGATTTGTTCCCCTTGGTGACGGTTGCACGCCTGTCGTGGTGCCAGTAATCGAGATATTACCACCCACGGCAGGCAGCGTCGATGATCGCTTGTTACATTGCTGGACATCTGGTCAAGGATCACTGTTGCTTAGGATTGACATGTCATTGATCGCAGAGGGGGCATTAGGGGAGATAACCGCTTCAACAAACCCAGCTGAAAACAACTACACAGCAGAAATGGTAGCAGAGCTTTTGCAGTTGAATCACTCTCAGTATAATCTCATATATCACTATCAAAGAGCAAACGAGCTTCACGTTCATCTTACAATGTCTGCTACAAACAGCACAGCTCCTTTGCTGGAGTACGAAAACCTGAGGAAACTGATGGGAATAAATGCAACAAGTATCATCGAAGCAGATCTGCCCTCTTCGTCTCGTTTCCAATCCACGGCGCAGTACAGATTCGATCCTTCGCGCGTGTATGACAGCGGTGCGATTTGTTCACAACCAGACATCCTCCAGTCTTCTTCTGTTACAGAAGTTAAAAACGATTGCTCAGTGATTTTAACTGATGGAAGGCATTTGCGCGAAGGACAATCGTTCACTGGTTGGATACAACTGAGCAGCAACAACACCTTCTTCGTGTCACCTTGCAATGAGTTTCATTTGCATTCTTCATGTGCGTTACGCTCCATTGCTCTTGGGTCCTATTCTTTAAATACAACTGCAAATGGTTCTATGATTACTACAGGGAGTCAAACGTACGCTGCAGCTGAATACTCCCCCGCGGAAACCGGTGTTACAGTATGCGCTGATGTCAATCCACCTAGTTTGTCAATTAAAGAGGTTGGGCAAGTGGAGAGCATCATCACGTTCATCGGAAGCGTCGTGAGCATGCTCTGTTTGATTGCTGTCATAGCAACGTATGCCGCTTTTGCGCAGCTGCGAACCATACCCGGCAAGAATCTCATCAGCCTCTCTTTCGCGCTGATCCTCTCTGCGTTATTCACAATCACTGTGCCATTCGCTTATAAGAACAATGTCACGTGTACTGGATTAGCTATGCTCCTTCATTGGGCTAACCTTGCCGTCTACATTTGGTCAGCCGTGATCGCTTTTGATCTCTATAGGACATTTGCCACTCCACTGTTCTGCAAGAATAAAACTGAAGGGTTTCTGATTGGAAAGCGTGGGAATTTCCTCTACTATTCAATATTTGGATGGACTTTGCCTTCAGTTATTGTGGTTGTATCTGTTATCATTAACGAGGCAGTTCCTGGGAGCTTTCGCTATGGCGAGCGTCGCATCTGCTGGATAGTTGGACAGGTACCTAACATCGTCGCTTACGTCATTCCCGTCCTCTTATGCATTGCGTATCTAATTGCCTCTCTTATTTACACCATCATTTGCATAAAGAAAACTCAGAAGGAGGTCGCAATTGCAGTACATTCCGCAGCAGAACGACGTAGTGATACGATCGTATTCTTCTTCATGAAGCTGGCATTCATCTTGGGCGTTGTAGAAATTCTGGCCATTATTCAAATACGCGGCACGAATGACGGTACTATTACAGCTGATTCAGTCATGCTGCTAGTTTACACCGTGTTTAGAAGCTTTAGAGGATTCTTGGTATTCGTTGTTTGTATTCTGAACAGATCAGTGTTCAATTTATATGCTGGTAAATTTAACTGGACTTCGTCTACGTTCCCTTCGAAACCAAGCAGTTCCTCTGCCGTGGCTGGTGGTGCAACTCCGATGGTAGTAAGAGTAAGACACAGCGCGATCAACGAAGCAAGCTCAGCAGATTAAATAATTAAGGCAATTAGATGGTATATTATTATGAGTTTGTAATTCTGAGTTTAATGTTCTTTTACTCCTAATTTTATTGACGACATGCACTAATATATAATATTGTACATCAATAGCATCTAGTATACGTTGAAGTATTTTGTATTTAGTTGCTGCAGTATGAATATTGGATATATGACAATTACACTCAAATTATACAAAATACATTGCTTTCAAAACCTGTTTCCGTAATTATGCTTTTAAATAATAATTGAAAGCAGCAATTAATTTTAAACCTAAGTTTACAGTGTGTGTAAATTTTTCTGTGATAATGCAATTTGGGCTGTTTTCACGGTGAGATAAACACAAGTGTAGACGTTAAAACTACAAAACCTTAAGATTTATTCTTGATGTGAAAGTTGATGTGGATGTATAATAACGTTCTAGTAATGTAGACTACTTACCTCTTCTAATCCCCTGCCCCCCTCCCCTAGGGATAGCTTCCGAAGGTATACTGTATACTGTTGTATTTATATTTATTTGTCCAGACGGGACAGGAAAATAAGGGGAGATTGATCCTCACTTACATGCTTACATTGCAGCATTCAGATAACAGTAATATGCATGCTCTGACGATGATTATTCAACTTCTAATACAACAGGCAATCCGTCATGCGCAGTCCCAATGCACTTCAATATTTATAAATTAATGAGTTCACCTTTGCCAAAGGTGAAAACGCCAGGAAAATGTTTGTTAACAACGCAATCAGCCATACACTTGTCAATAATGGTCAATTTTCACGGATTGTTCTTGGATGTCACAATTGTCAACTGCAGCTCAAAATCACGTGCCTGGAAACACTTGCATCTCGACAGTCATTAGCACAGCGCTTTGTCAAGGTAACGAATTCCGCCAAGGAACAACTCTATTTACAGATTAAATTTCTAAGGAATTAACTTTTTAGATTAAGCTACTAACTTTGCAGAATTAATGCATGCGTAAAGAACTTTATCTAAATCCAACGACGTCACCACGCTATTCGCCAGATCTATTCAAGACAGCAGTGCCACAAATTCCCTAGAGAACTTAACTGTTCTTTGTTTGATTGCAATACAACAAAACAAATTTTCTATAATTATTATTTCAAAATATTCTTTTTCGCTGGCTGCCAAGAAAGACAAGAACTAGAGCGATGGATGGCAGATCTGGAGGTACAAACTCGGCTGAATTGTATCGCCATGCGTCACACATGTGATTCACAGATTAACTATTAGTGACATCTCAACTCTGAGGCTGCAGCATGAAAGACATGCTGGCTCTTAAATTGTATTATTTACGTGATGGAAGCTCTCATAATTCGACACGGGTGCCTATTGTTGTGCTTGTGCTGCTTTTGTGTTTTGTTGACCAGCACAAGATGCAAGAAGTTGCAGCGAAACCATTTCCATTCTTAGCCATGTACAACATCTCTGGAAATCAGTCGGAATTCTTGACCTACGCTATGTCCCATTGGTCATGTAAGACAACAAAGATAACTAAGGACTTGCTTTGTTGCTCTTGCGATTCCGACTGTGTTCGGTCGAAGAGATGCTGCATTGATGTTTTCTGGAACAAGCAGAACGCTCCAAAGGATCTGCAGGGATATCTCGCTTACTTTAAGGACATTGTACAAAGGCACAAGAGAACAACGTGTCTGCCAATCATCGATAACCTGCCTGTAAGCCATTTCGCAGAGGAAATCTGGATGGTAGCAGAGTGCAATGCTTCATTGACTGGAGTGAGTCGTGAAGATATTGAAGAATGTTACAAACCCAATACACAATTTCATTTGCTTCATTCGATGCCTGTTTATGGCAAAGATGGTTACATCTACAGAAATTCCCACTGCGCACGATGTAATCGCGTTTTTGAGTATCAACTCATAGATGTCCATGCAGGATGTGTTCACTACACGAATGGGTCGTCACGAAATCTTCTAAAAACTACTAAAGGCTGCAAATTCTCAGTTAACAGTGAGACAACGCCACTATATATCAAGTCAGGCCTCAAAGAATGCTCTAAGAACTCTCTCGTTGATAATTACCCTGTTCATTCCAGAATAGAAAGAGATAATATGTGCTCACTCTTTGTAGCTGTCTCGCAGGATAGAGAGTTTAATTGGCTGAGAAATCCATATTGCAGCACGACTAGTGACGAGATCAATCTGAGGTTGGCGAAATCTTGTGTTCGGGTTTATCAAAACAGCACTTTTCGTTACTGGGGCTTCCGTTACTCTATGACAATGAGCATGTCAGAAACCAGTGAGATGACAATCATCGATGACCGATTGAATATACGGCACCTGATCGACTCATGTCCCTCTGGTTTTGTCTACGATTTCTTCACCTCAAAATGCATTCAGATTCGTTGTGGGATTGGGTTCGTAACAAATGGCAATGGCTGCAGTGCTATGAAATCCCCGGTTGTGAAGCTACAGCCACTACTTCCAGACAGCATTGAAAATCGACTGTTACATTGCTGGACTGACAGTGTAGCTCATCTCTTGTTGAACATTAAAATCAGTCTGATCAAAAAAGGTGAACTTGGGCATGTTGAGGAACCGGGGATGCTTGCTACTGATGCATTGGATTTACGTCCTCAGCGCGATCAAGTGAATGTCCACGATTTACTGAGATTGAACGGTTCTCTATTTAACTTATCATATGTGCATCAGACAGGTGATGAATTCCACGTGCTCCTCAGTATGCCGCAAAAAGACAGTACCAGGAAGATCAGCACGAGCAATTACGCCCTTCAAGAATACCAGGACATCCTCGTTCGCATGGGTGCAAACGCAAGCAGCATAGTTCTCGCATATCTCATCTCATCTTCTCGTTTCCAGTCCACCGCTCAGTATGGATTTGATCCTTCTCGCGTGTTTAACAGCGGTGCCATTTGCGCTCAACCCATTAGATTCCAGTCTTCATCTATTTCAAAAGTCAACGATGACTGCTCCGTTGTACTGAACAATGGTTCTCTTTATTTGAAAGAGGGTGAAACATTCACCGGTTGGATGCAAATCAACAACAACAACAACACTTATGTTGTCTCCTCATGCGAGCAGTTCCATTTGTATTCCACGTGTCCATTGCGTTCCATTGATCTTGGTTCGTATTCGATCAATGGAACTACTAACAGTTCACTCAAAACGAATGATAGTCACACGTATGAGTCAAGCGAGTATTCGCCAACTGAAACTGGCATCGTGGTATGCGCCGACGTGGATCCAGTCATGCCTGACAGAACAGGGATGAGCACCATCGGCAAAGTGGAGAGCGTCATCGCCCTTGTTGGCAACGCAACAAGCGTCATCAGCTTACTCGCTGTCATGGTGACGTATGCTGCATTCGTGCAGCTGCGCACTACGCCTGGAAAGAACTTGATTAGTCTCTCGTTCGCATTGCTTTTGTCTGCCGTACTTGCGATTGTGATCACTTACGGCTACAAGAAGGAATTCATCTGCAAGTACCTTGCCATGGCACTCCACTGGACCAGCCTAGCCGTATATGTTTGGTCTGTCGTCATTGCATTCGATCTCTACAGAACATTCGCTGTTCCACTCTTTTGTAAAGAACAGAGGAACGTCCTGCCTAGTAATCAGCAGAAGAGGTTTATTCGTTACTCCGTATTTGCTTGGACAATACCAACACTCATTGTTGCTTCATCCGTGGCTGTTGAGGAGTTGATCCCGGGATGCTTCGGCTACGGAAAGAACCAAATTTGTTGGATTTCAGAACTAGTACCTCGTCTGGGAACCTATGTCGTTCCAGTCCTTCTAAGTATGCTGTATGTGATTGGTTCTCTGTTCTATACAATGGCTTGTGTCAGACGAATCAGAGATGAGACCTCGAGGGCAGTCCGTTCCTTGCAAACGAGGCGAGATGATTCCGTAGTGCTGATGTTCCTTAAACTCGCTTTGATCCTTGGCGCGGTGGAAATTCTTAGTATTGTGCAAATCAACGGTACCAATCGCACTTCAAAAGACACCGACTCAGCATTTCGGCTATTGTTCTCTGCTGCTCGAAGCTTTCGAGGAACGTTCATTCTTATGGTGTTCGTTGTCAAACGATCAGTTATAAATTTATACTTTGGTCGATTCGTTTGCCTTCGTGTTCTATTGGGCTCAGGAAATGACACAGAAGCTATGACGAGTAGTTCAGCAGCAATGGAGCTTAGCAAGAGATCACAAGCTAACACATGAACGATCACGGTACGTCTACATTTCTACACGCATTTATAGCAAATTACAACAGCGAAATGATCTATAGAAATGGTCTAGATCTTGGTTGTTCTTTCAAATATTGCCGCTCCAACGCTTTCCTAGAAAGGTGTTGATGTGCCTCAGAAAGGTGCGGAATACTTTCGGCACCCTTTTGCATACGACATCTACACCCTTTACTTTTACAGTGTAGAACATGCATGATGACTCAACGCACGGTTCACTTGACTTTGGATGGAGTTCAGTTCAATCGATATAATACCGCAATGGAAATACATTGATAAAGTCATTGAAAAAGTATGCTGTGCATTCTAGCCAATGTCGATGTTAGACGTATTTATGTCATCCTAAGTAACACTATCAGATAAATCTATTTGCTAAATTTGTTTTGCTGTGAAATTAGAATGAGATGATCAATTAAACTTGTATCTGCTCGTATACGTGTAATGTACTTAATATTATATGTACCTAAAAGACACAAATTGTCATTTATTTTGGTTGACGAGTGGTCGGATACAGTATACAAGGGAAGTGATGATCTTGTTTCCCGGCCTTTTTCCTAAAACGCCTGACAATTAATGTCATTATTATGCAATCAATCAAACATGCCTAATAAGGTATTGTACGCTGCATAATGACATCCCAGGGAGTACTTCTATATTTTCTTATGCTCGGTACGTATATGGGGGTGCCATTTCTTACCTGTTTTGACTTTTGCAAGATGTTTTCGCTAACTATTTCGCAGTTTGAGAGATAACGGGGAACATGATTTCACATCTCAGACGCCTCTAGGTATGGCAACACATTGCATCATATCAAGTTAGAATACGATGTTTACGGTGTTTTTAATTTTTAATGTATGGATTGTAGACCTACCGTGTCCCCTTTCATCATAATTTTTATCAGCGCTTTAGAATATTTATAGCTAGAACGCTTTATAAATTGTATTATTATTATTATCATTATTATTATTATTATCATCCAGTTGTCACTGCTTACTAGGCAATTAATTGTGGTAGTCGCCGTTGGCTGTGACGATTGAGACTTTATGTCTATAGAGCACAACATATCTGCTGTATGATTGTACGTAGATACCATGCATTGCCAAAATGCACGCATGTAAGGAAAACTACTTAGAGATTTACTCCGGCTATATAACGGTAGTTTCAATTACCACTTTGGCAAGGCCTGTAATGCTAGGAATCTTGTAGACACTTCGTGAATTAATTATAGACGTTTCAATTTGCTTTACGACCTCAACGACGCTCACGAAGCTTTTCCTGTAATTTAGAAGTAAATAATACTTTGTTGAGCAGAGTGTTTTAAATGGCGCGCTTTGTCCCACTGCGGAAACAAATCGGGGAGATGAAATATTTAAGGTTTGATTTGTATAAAGGTGCAGTATTGCGTCATTTGGTCCTTTACTAATTTGGAAATAACTGATGAATAATACGGCCGTATATCTGCTGCACAGGCTGTGCATGAAAGCTTATTACTTAACGTTAATTTATCTAATTTTTTACATCTATTTCATTATTTTATAGAATTTGTCTATGTACAATGCATTTTAAAGTTCGTTACCAAATGGGTAACTGCCCCACCTCCATCCTCATGATCAGCGACAAGTAATTGTATGTACTGTAGTCGCACGCACGTACAAGTAATGAACAGCTACAATACTTGTAGTTTATTTTCAGGGTTTTATCAAACAAAACAATAAATTAAAGAAGGATGGTATGCACAAGATTCAGAGACAGCATGCCCTACGGGCGCTGCGTTGAAAGATAATAGGCAAGTCTCCTATTACATGGATGATACAGTTTTCGATACCGTTCTATGAAAAGGATTAAAATGTAACTTTGATGTAACTCTTTCTGTAAGGACACTCGATTGTTATAATATTCAGCTAACGTTCGATTCTCCCCGAGGGTTGTGCTTGAAGAGAACCTATACCGCAGTTCTGCACTAGACAAAGTCAATTCAAGGTCAATTGTTCAGCATCGTCAATTGTTCGACAGCGTACTGTAGATTTTGATTTCTCGGACATTTCATTCGAAGCAAAGAGCGCTCTCCCCAGCCCCTCAATGACATTCTGGATTGGAAGCCCACTGAGATATATCGCCGTGGCGAAGCTAATCTAGTTTCGTACAATGACTTGCTAATTTCTGACTACGTGTGTACCGAACTAGTGTTTCCTTGCCTGATGTAACTAACCGTATTTGTGGGAAAAGTCTGTTGATGCCTGTGCTGCAAGAAGAGGAACGGGCTGTTCAGATGAACAGCACCGTCCTAAGCCAAACGGGTCAAATAGCTAGACAAAGCGTGTCCACGTGATCGAGCATTCGTTGCCTCGGCAACCAACGCATCTTGTTAAGTGCCATATCCTGCTCCCATTGTTAGTCACACTTTGCCTTTCAATGCCGACCGGTAAATGGTGACCTTACGACGCAGGCACGTTCATCGTGTTGAGAAGCAACATTGAAGAATCTTCAGCTTAATGTATTTTACGTAGGATGATCAATTATTGATGGACATTGCACATGGAGAAATAAAAGGACATGTCCCTTCGCAATGTTGACATTTCAGAGACATTTAATCGAGTCCTTCCATTTGTTGTTTGCATCGTTAATATTGTCTTTGTTGTTGTGGCAAACAGAAGTCATCGCTCGAAAGAAATTTCCTTTCTCCTCTTTATACAATCAATCGCTGATTCCAAGCGCGGAATGGGATGTTGCTATTCAGAAATGGTCTTGCTACTCCGGGAATCTGAAGGAAAGTTGCTGCTCTTGTGATGATTTTTGTTTAAAAGCAAGAAGATGTTGCGTCGACAAATTGTGGGAGACAAAAGGTGCTCCGACCAATTTGGTGGATTACTTGGGCTACCTTGAAAATATTCAGAATGCTAATAAGCGAATGTCGTGTCTTCCCGTTTTGCAAAACCTCCCTAACAGTCACACGGCTAGACATATTTGGTTGGTCGCTGCTTGCAACTCCTCCTTACTGGCAGTTGATATTGATGACGTCACTGGATGCATGGCCTCGGATAACGAGTTCGATATACTTACATCAGTCCCTGTGTATGGTATGGATGGGTATATCTACAAGAACTCCTACTGCGCTAGATGCAATCACGTGTTTCAGTATCAGCTAATGGACGTCCAAGCAAAGTGCAAATATTACGTCAAGCATTCTACGAACATGACAGTTGTCCCCTTACTAAGTGATCTGCAATTCTGTCATTTCGATTACATCTATAAGACAATATCACCATCTGTTCATCAAAATCTTGGTAGCTGCGAAAGGAAAAGAGAAGCTGACAACTTCATTGACAAACCAGTGACCCACAGGGAGCGTTTGTGTGCTTTATTCGTGGGATACGGCAAAGTGGGAAACGGTTCTTGGATGAGAAACCCATTCTGTATTAATGGTACGCTCAAAGATCGCCAACTGACCGTACTAGGCTGCTCGACAAGTTACCATAAGCCAAGAGAAGTATACCCTCGTGACTTCCCCTACTCAATAACAATGATCTTTACTGACTCAAGCAAGGTCACCGTCACCACTGACAACTCTAAAGAGAGTAGAGCAGCCCCACCTTGTAAATACGGTTATATGTACGACTTCTTGGCGGCAAAGTGCACCGCCTTGAGGTGCGGTACTGGGTTCATATCAGTTGGCAATCGCTGTGATGTAGTACCGATGCCTGTTTTTAGGATGATTCAACCACGTGTTGACACAATCGGGGATCGCTTATTGCACTGTTGGACAACCACAGGTGCGTCTTTGTTGCTACGCATCAGCATCAACACTATTTCGTCTGATGTGAGTGGATCAGTTGCTAAGCTGACAGGTACGCAGTTCAATGCAGCTGAAGTCGCTGACTTGCTACACTTGAACAGCTCCTTATTTACGCTGTCTTACTTTCATCAAAGGAACGGCGAACTTCATATCTTATTAAAGATGTCTGCAATCAATAACAGTAACCCTCTCTGGGAGTATCGGCATATCTTCTCTCGCATGGGTGTGAATGCTACTAGCGTCCTAGAAGCGATAATCCTTTCCTCCTCTCGTTTCCGATCTACTGCGCAGTACGGATTCGATCCTTCGCGTATGCATGACAATGGTGCTATCTGCTCGAAAACTAACACAGTTTCATCTTCTGCTATCGCCAAAGTCACAAGTAACTGTTCAATTGTTCTCAATGATGGACATCTCCAAGAAGGTCGATCTTATACTGGTTGGGCACAGATTTATCGCAATAACAACACGTTCTTCTTGTCAACTTGCGATGAGTTCCATTTGCACTCTCCATGTCCAATGCATTCAATCGCCCTCGGCTCGTATTCAACCAATAGAACAGCAAACAACTCACTCACAACAAGTAATGGCTACACTTACACCGCAAACGAGTATTCCCCAACTGAATCAGGCGTCAATGTGTGCTTCATAAAAGGCCATGTACCGCCAGGGATCTCTTCCCCTTACAGGATTGGGAAGCTTGAAGTCGTCATTAACCTATGCGGGAGCATATTGAGTATCATTGGTCTGCTGGTTGTCATGGCAACCTACATCACCTTTAAACAGTTGCGCAATATTCCCGGAAAGAATCTCATCAACTTGTCGGTGGCTTTGCTTTTATCAGCTTTATTTGCAATCGTCGTATCCTTTACCTACCAGATTAGATTCATGTGCAAAGGGTTAGCCATTGCACTTCATTGGACGGACCTTGCGGTGTACTTTTGGTCAGCTGTTATTGCATTCGATCTTTACCAAACTTTTGCTGTCCCTGTCTGTAGCAGCAAAAGGAGACAAGGCGGAACGCAGCGTGGTAACTTCCGTTCCTATTCGCTGTTCGCGTGGAGTGTCCCATCCCTTATCGTTCTTGTTTCTGTTGTTATTAATGAGACTATTCCTGGAACTTTCCGCTATGGCGAGAGCAGAATTTGCTGGATTACAGGACGATGGTATCACATCGCAGCTTTTGGCCTTCCTGTTCTATTTTGTATGGTATACGTCACAGCCGCGCTTGTGTACACCATCATCTGTGTGAAGCGAACTCAGAAGGAGGTATCAATTGCTGCAAGCTCTGCACATGAAAAGCGCGAAGACATCCTAGTTTCCATGTTTCTTAAATTGGCGCTTGTCCTTGGTGTGGTGGAAATACTTGGCTTCATTCAAATTCATGGGACAAATCAAGGTACCGTAGCTTCCAATTCGACTTTCCGCATTTTATTCACATCATTTAGAAGCTGCCGTGGTCTATTCATCTTCATCGTTTTTATATTGAAGAAGTCAATATTTGACATGTATAAAGAAAGATTCTCTTGGTTTGGTATCTTCAGGATATCTGAAGGTGAACGTACTGCTAGTTCTTCAAAGACGAATCCTATGGAACTGGAAAAAATAGAAACAAAGTTGTCTGAGTCATCAAGCATGATGTTGTCATGATTATCATCAGTTTCATCCCAGCTAGCACAAGACGTCCTAGGACGTCCCATGGACGACGTTTGGACGTCACGGGTACGTCGTAAAGGCGTCTTGTGTTTACTGGGATATCCTAGAAATGGTGAACTCAGCTGACTGCTTTCGCAGGAAAATTGGATATTGTTTTATGTTTTCATGAAGTGACTCCAGTCCTGGTATAAAGTATGTTGCCCTTTCTAGGGTTACATTTTTCGATAAAGTATTGAACCAAGTCAATTGAAAGTTATTTCCGAAATATTTCGCATCATGTGCGTGTGTATTTGTGTAATAATATCGTCTATTTTGATTAAGAAAATACTTTTCAGTTATTTGTTGTTGTTTTTGTATGCAGCTACCGTATTCAATTTGGTTAATACATTACGGCGAAGTTTATTTTTGAGTGCATTAGGCACGCTTATGATCAACTAGACAGGAGAAAAAAGAAAGCGCTCCCATTTAATTAAGAAGATCAACTTGTCTGTGCATTTAGGGACCCTGGCCGACGGGTATTGTTTGCTAATTTATAGATTGTAAATATAAATATAGTAGCCATAAATGTTGATAATTGTAAGAATAGGCCTTTAACGCTAATATTAGTTTGGCCTTTTTCGAATTTATTAAGGTTAAGTTTTAATCTAGTAACTACCAGTGAAATGTATTTTATAATTATTGTATAACAGTCAGCTCAGATTGGAAAAGTATACTATATAATGGTACGTATTTTCATCGTCCTACAAAACAATACAGGCTGTGCGAGGACTGGCATTGGTGATATGCCGTTCTATATTTCGTTCGAAAATTGAATGACAGCGATCAATGTACATGTTAAACATTTCCAAACATTTACGAAACTAAACCTTACATCTTCTCGCAGCACATAGTTAGTCACAGACAAACACCTAAAGCAGCTATGAGCCTANAAATATTTCGCATCATGTGCGTGTGTATTTGTGTAATAATATCGTCTATTTTGATTAAGAAAATACTCTTCAGTTCTTTGTTGTTGTTTTTTGTATGCAGCTACCGTATTCAATTTGGTTAATACATTACGGCGAAGTTTATTTTTGAGTGCATTAGGCACGCTTATGATCAAAGAGACAGGAGAAAAAAGATCGCGCTCCCATTTGCTTAAGAAGATCAACTT
>OFHS01000827.1:0-34553 GCA_900245855.1 Calvadosia cruxmelitensis
AAAATATACTAATATTATAAGCATTTGATTCAAATTCCTACACCGTGAGTCAGCTCGTAGAGCATCTATGTTTTGGTGCTCTTTGTACGGTTTATTCGCTCGTACAGTTTAACCTGTCTTAACAGACCACGCAACGGACTAACGAAAATGGTTCATTTGCAAACATGGTCGCTTAATTCAGGCAAATTGTATCGTTTGAGCCTTGAACAGATGGACTTTTGAAACTAGTGGTCATTACAAAGATCCCTTTATTGAATTGAATCTCTTCGACGTAATGGGATTTCTCTTGATGGGAATTTGTAATAGTTATGTGTTTTAGCCTCATCCACAATACGCAGTATACGGCGATGACTAATTCTAAGTAGCAACTCCGATCAGCTACTAGTAGATAAAACTATCAAACCTGTATTAAGCGACCACCCAAGGAAACAATACCAATGGTCTCTTAACGCGGGTTGTCGCTCAATACCTGTGAACTGTATTGTGTCAGCCTTTAAGCCACCACATGAAGATGATACTGTATTTCAATGCAACTGATCGTTTAAGACAGGTGGTGACTTTAGGATGATGATCACTAATGCAGATTGGACCGTATTAGTTCAAAACTAGTAGTAGTTCTTGCAGGGAACATATTGATTTAGGCGTCAGTAATTGACGTTATACAGTATGAAGCTAGTTTGATGGTTGTGTTGAGTAATTAATGTCCATAAAATTGAGAACTATGAAATGATTCTAGAAATATTTACAATACTTGCTACTAAACGTATTTATTGAGAAATACAAAATTAATGAAAAGGTCATGTTTACTCTTCAGTTTCATGGAAAGTGTCTAAAATGATATTGGGTTGCAGTTGAGAATTAACTACGCTGTGCTATTAAAGTGGTATGTGTTGTAATGATATTGGATCACATCAGAAAACAGTTATCATGTCGGACTGGACAAAAACAGATCTTGTCGGGATGAGATCGGATCGGATCGGATCAGAAAATTCCCTTTTTGGACATCACTAATACGTTTCATTACTATCAGTCGCTCTTGACATGTGCTTATCTCTCGCTGCGTTGTCATGATAGAGATTTCTTGTTTTAATCTTGAGCAATTTGCCATCTTGGGCAAACATCATCGCTCTTTTTAAATGAGAAAACAGAGGGCATGTGGTTACTATATTTTCGATTCCGTCTGTTAATCTTTCTGTTGGCGCGTGTGTTTTCAACATAATGTCCTTTAGACTGTTGTTTTTTTGACCATTTGATATTCCGCTGAATGGCTGCGGGTTTCCTTGATGCGATTGTCGCTCTCTTTGGATGCGTCATGGGGATTATATTGAGCGCTGACGTAGTCTCACTTCAAAGATGTCTGCTTTCTCGATTCCAGGCCTCGCTTCTGTCACCTTGCCAAGAGATGAATTTGCTTCGCTTAACTGAGTCGTTTGGTTTAGCAAACGTAAAGGCATCATCAATCGACCATGGAAAATATGGAAGATGTTTCACATTCTATACAGAGAATGTTGTTGGACTTGCGGAAATCGGAAATCTGCGCAATCCCTCGCCGCCAGATAAGAACGTTACATGACATAATCCGAAAATCGCGATTAGAATTGTGTTTGTTGCAGCACGACCAGTTTCCATAGCGACGTCCTCTTTCAACTGGCATTCTGCCTTTGTGTTTGTATAAACTGATGAGTTTCACTGGCAATTAAGCTGCACTTTGTCGCTTGCTCAGTTTATCGCCGTTCAGTCTGTTCTCTTGTTTCTTTTCAATGCTCATTTGTCATTTGCAGTTTTTGTTTTTTTCGTTGGCATATTGCTGATCTTTTCGTTCCTCTCGTTTAATTCCGCTACAAAATCTGTCTTGCACTTTTCTGAATTGGCCACTTGCTATTCTCTGTGACTTGCTGTTGTTTTCGAGTCAAGTCTGAATGTCCGTGTGACCGCAAGGAGTGTTTCGTCGAGCGTTGGCACCTGCCGATTGCGCAGCGATCCATTGCTTCGCGAGGCCAGCTTTAAGTTGCCGAGTTGCCCACGCTTGCGTCAGACGAGAAGCAGTTGTCGATCGAAAGAGTTTGTTTAACGCACGCCCTTCAATTCTGCGACAGTTGCGGAGAGACTTGCATTGACTTTGAATTGCTAGTCAACAAACGCGATTGTGTCACTTAAGTGGCGACACAAGCTGCTGCTATTAGTTGACAAGGATGGGTTAATTATAGATGAAGACTTCGAAGTGGACAAATTTTAGAACTCCGTCGCAGCATGGCCGTCAGCGATTGCCAACTGAACCGGATTCGACGTTCCATACCCACGCGGAAGAGTTGGAAACGGAACCCAATGCGAAACGACAAGTGGTGAGTTGCATTGTGCATAACTGCTAATGTTTGCAGTTTCGTAGATTATCAGTCCAGTGATTACCGCGGTTCTTGCCTTGGTCTTCTGGTTAAAGCGGTGCGCACGACCATGAACGCCAATCGCCTGCAACGTCTGGAATGCGCGCGGGAATGCGACGGCATCGGGTTTCGCGCTGCGTCGATTTCATCCTATATCGTCAGTTACATTGAACATAACCCCGAATCATGTTAATTATTTGGTCTTATTTCGTTTTGGTTGCAATTGGGTTCCGTATAAGATGCAAGATGGCGATTTAAGTATCCTGCTATGCTTCGCACGTGGAGGAACTACTCAAAAGGTTATTTCTTCATATGGTCCGTCGTTTTTTTTTCTCATAACGCGTAAGAACATGCTGCAGAAAAATGCTGTTTGATTGTGGCATTGCGAGCTGTTTCGCTGGCTACGTTCATTGAGGATATTTAACCGACGGCCGGGTTAAGGTGCAGCCAATATGTGATCGGTTTCATACCATTCAATTGATGGAAAACGCAAAATAGGCATTTTGCGGCGTCATCACTACATTGCGTTATCACCGTTGCGTTTCATTCCAGCACCTTGGTTGCCTGAAAGTCAGATGTTCCTCCATCGATATTCGATCGATTCCTCGTTTTGACTTAATCATTCAATGTTCCCGTTCTAAACCTGTACTACACCGTTCGTGCGCCGTGAATCTGTTTCGCCCGCGGCATCGGAAAAGGCACAGATGCTGCCGCGTAGGACCACCAGGGAATTTCCTTGGTATATTACAATGGAACCATTGAGAGTTTGTAGCGTTATCGATTTTCCTGAAATGTTCCATTTTGTTGCATTCTCGAACCTCATAGACCTCGTGAACGTGCGTTTCAAACGGTTTTTTAACCACTTTTGAATTGCAGTTTTACAGCATCAATGGACCGTTTCAGGCTTCTTTATGATGATATGCTGTTGTGAATGTAAGTTTTCTGTAATTTGGCTTCAGCAAATTGACTTTAGAGAACTACCGTTAGTCTCCGAAACTAGCCTTAGTTTAAGCGAACTTGCGTACCAAAGCTTCTCAACGTACCACAAAACTCGGACTAGCTTTCAGAGCGTAGATCGTAGGTGAAAGGGGGTCTTGGGGACCACGGCCCCTTCTCCCCTTTTAATAGAATGTTAATTTATAAAATTATAAATATGCCTAACACGATAGTTAGAGTTTCATGCCGATTTGATAGAGAATTTGACTTGTTGTATGTTTCTCGTAAAAGACTGATCTGTCATTGCCAACTTTCGTGGCGATGCAGCATTTCCACGTACAATGCTGTCGATCCATGATTTATCGGTGATATTGTTTACGAGCTCTTGAAATTGCCATCTCGTTCTTATTTATGGCTTCATATCATGTGGGAAACGAGATAGTTCCGTGGGAAATAAGTCGAAGTTGCCAACATGATACATTCAGCCAACAAAAACGTGTTCGTGCTATTGTTTTTTTTTAAAAAAACCTCCCTGGAGCATTTCCTGCCAACTTTTATCTTCAGCCAGGAATACTGATTAAAATGCTGTTTCAATGGACGAAGATTTGTCTTGAACTTCAAGCATAGCGAAAAGTTGAACCAATGAAACAAGAGATGTTTCATGTGAACTAGTTTATACCTCATTTGTAATGACGGTTACAAGTGAAAACCACATTGGATGGAATGTAGCATTGTACGAGCGCATTGGATGTGACGCCTCAGAAGTAACTAAGAGCAGGATTTCAAATGTAATCAAAGTCAGTCAACGCTATCAAATCCCATATTCAAGCTTACTCGCAACATGACATTTGCCCTTGCTTAGATGATGTATCTGTTTGGTTGCGAATGAGCGTCGTTGAACCATGCACGCTTGGCATGCGTCGCTATTGAGACATCACAAGTGACTGCATGGCATATATTCCAATAAAGAGACAGTCAGCGGACAGTGTAAGCTCACTAAAGGTTACCCTTTGCCTTTTGGCCAACTACTATGTTCCACGAAACTCATGTTTGCAGGCGCAGCGTCATCAGTACTCAAAATTGCCATCTTCAGCCGTTTTTTTCTGATTTGACGTCAAAGTGATGTCATGCATCGCTGACTGTGTTGTACGCGGCAGATGAAGGGTGATATCATTTAACTTATGCTCGTCATTTGCGTGAAGTTCAGAAATTTCACGTCATTTTTGCGTCGGTTTGGTATTCGGGGAAATGTCAGCTGACGTCGGCGCCTTTGACCCGCCCTGTTCCATGTCGGTCGATGTCACCAACAAAAGTAAACTGTTTATTGACATTGCGAGATTTCCAGCATATGCTGTAATCCCAGTTTGACAATATTCGCTTTGTTTGGAGGGATTTTGATGTACAGTTGCTACGGATTGGCGTGATGACTTCCTTCAAAGTTTTGCGTCCACTTTTCATCTATTTGGTTCACGTTTTCAACACTGCTGCTTATTTACCGGATAGATTTTCGTCAAAATAAATTACTTGAATTTTCCTTATTCAACGAGGAGTTTTCTAACGAAAAAAAAAATCATTTTGAGCGTCTCGTTTATTTCGAGCTTCTTGTAGACATTCTCGAATCAACAAAGTAGTTGACGAGAGTTTAATATGGTCCCCTCTGGTCTTAAGACAGTTTTCAACTTCCACTTGAGTACAAACGGCACAGATCCATGACCCTTTTAACGCTTGCAGCATTCGAAATGCTATCTGACATTTCAGAATTCTTGAGCTGTGAAGTTGTATCGCATTTAGGATGTCGTTTACGGCACTGATAAGTAGATGTCGCTTCAACAGATCCTTGTTAAGTTGAATATTTCAATAGAGTTGGGCGTCTACAGCACGAGCAGGATTTTCGCGGTGCAATTCATCTATGAATCCTGTCGATCGATCAACCGTTGAAGCTCATCAGCGCCCTGTGCAATGCACTCCTTTCCCGTCGTGCAATCTCGAACGCACTGCGCCCACGTTGTTTTCTCTGCGCTTGTGTTGGGTGGCGCCGAACAGCAAATAACGTCTACCAGTGGAGATTTACATCTGACATTAGCACCACGTCAGCGTATGTATAAGCTTTAAGCTGCCGATACGTAACCAGTGGTACACAGGCCGTTGAAACCACTTGGGCGTCTACCAGATAATCTGGCGGCAAAGTGGCGCTCCCTCTGTGCTATAAAGTTTGAACTCTCCGCTCAGCATCCTTTGCGACGGAACGAATAACATCGAGCTACGAATCTGAGACAGAATTTACCATGAAATCTCAAACAGATTTACTCCTTTGCTTTCCAGGAAAGAAATGTGAGTTGCGAGTAGGATGACTACTTGACATATTGACATCTCTCTTTTAGTCAACTTGGTCTTATATTTATGGTAACCAGCTGTTGTTTAACAATTAGAAAATCTCAGTGACATGTATGTAAGATTAGCGTGAAGTCGTGCCCGCATTGTGAAGCCGCTCAACGTGAAATTTCGCGAGTCCCGCTGAAAGTAATTTGAAATATCTTCCCACCACGATGCAGATATTTCAGTGCACGCAAGGTACTTGCGCTGGTCTGTCCAACTGTCCAAAGGAGAGATGCCTTCAACCGGCTTTCCTACAGTACAGATTGCATTCAATGGTGCTGTATAGATCATGCCGCTATAACTGATGAGTTGGAATTGAATCTGATGTTGATCTTCAATATGAAAAGCGGTTGCTTTGCGTCGGATTTTCTATCCTGCACTGTTTGTCTTGCCAGATCCTTCGCGGCAATATTTTTGCGCTTGCCGACCAGCCCTCCATGCCTTTCAACCATTAACGCACACCGGCTTATAATTTACAGCTACTTATCTCGTATTGATGCTAAAAATAGATTCAGGGAGGAACGAGACGGTCCTATTTGTTTAGCGGTTGAATTTCAGAGTCCGGAAAAAGTAGACTATTTGCCATAGATGACTTTCGGAATGCCAACAGTAGAAATGTAAAAATATGCAATAAGTTGGTTGGAGGTCATGTCTCGTTTGGAATGGCGTCGACAATGTTTGAGAAGTGATTTTTGTCGTTGAGCAGCAGTCAGCTTGTAAGACGGACTGGTGGAATTGACATCTGACGTAAAAGAGCAGAAGGAATGTTGCACTTGGCCAACACACCGTCGCCTGCAGTTGCTTTGAAGGCACGCGGCTCCCGCTTCACATGATTAGACATTTGATAATCGACGTGTGCGGTGACCGAGTGGCGTTTGGTTGTAGTGTGTGACACTGCTACGGGTTGTGCTATTGTACGGCAGTCATTCGCGACTGGAGGCCAACGACATTACTAAGGACTTCGTTTGATGACAGGAGAGCCCGTGTAGGCCACGTTATGTCGCTCCATACACGGAGACTCGGCCCAAGCATTCATGAACCTATCTGCGGAACGGTGAGTTAGTCTTTGCGCGGAACTTGCTTTGCAATTCTACTCTTGCTACTAATTACAACAGTCGTAGAGCCCTTGCTTGTCGTTTGCTGTGCAGTACGTTGATGAATTTATTGCATTCAAAGCATTATAAGAATGCGTTGTGGATGTTGCGGTTTGGCACTTCTAGTGTTCGCCAGTTCCTCTGATCGGTTGTCCATCCACTGCGGACATTGGAAAAGCCGCATTTCACAATTCAGACGCGGGCGCAGGTTCAATTCTGAAGTTCTCGATATATCCAGTGCCTATTTCTCCAGATTGTCTCTTCTTCCTGTAGATTATCTATTATGTCAAGGGCTGGGTCTTCCGCGTGCTGTCATTTGTGCATTACTGAACTGTTCCTGCATTCAGATAATTGTTCAGAATTGACATCGGCTGACGATTGATTTCCCTTTAGTAGTTTTCCTTGGTTCCGTCGGGAACTTGTTGGCCATAAAACAAGTCTCTGGTCAAAACTAAGAATATTAGAAAGTTTTCGAACTGATTTTGTAGTAAATTTATTTTTCCTTCTGATCATCATGAGAGGGATGCTTCTTTGGTTTTCTGAAGTAATAAATAAGTGCGAATAATGCGATAGAAAAATTTACAATATGGACTTTGGATGGAGTTTCACCCTTTGAAACCAATTGATAACATGGCTCCAGGTTTTAACGCTTCATTTTTAAATGGTTTATCAGATAGGGAAAATCTAAATCTGTTGCCCGATGAAAAAATGAATTATAATGGTTTACCGAACACATTTTCCTGCCATTGTATGAGGAAAACGGTGTCAGTGATTGTGGCGCGTGCCAATTTTTGGTTTGTTGAATCGTTTGCGTTCCTTATGTTGTAAGACAATCACATTCAGCTGACGGAAGAACCAAAACGACAGTCCACGTGCTTGTTTGTTTTCGATGGATTTTATTTAATGCGCTGCGGTGTCAAAACCAATTGCAATCCAGGTAGCGTTCTAGTTGAGATGCAAAAGGGGTTTTCGTTTGACAGCCGTTTCTTGGTCTTGGCATTGGTTTGCATTTTAAGTCCTTGCGTGCATTTCAGCATGCGCGTGCACTCCCGCTCTCAGGCGATTTTCCAACTGTATATGATACCAGTAAGTTACTTGGGACACTGTCCCATAACCTTGCTCTTTGGAATGAAAGCTTCACTAGTTTGTTATCCATAATGTGCGAACCATGCGATCGTATTTCTTAACCATGTTACAGCTCACAGCCAAGGTTCGACAACTGCATGGTATTCACATTGCAATACTGCCGCCATCCGCTTAATGCTTAAAAGCTGGAAGGTTTAACATCAAGCAAAATATCTGTTCGTGATATCAATCATTATTCAAAATTTATGTTCGATTCCAATTTGAAGTTTGTTTAGGCTTTTCGTGCAAACAATCGGCCTCCGCCATAGCATTATCACTCTCAGGAATTGATAACATTGGCAATTGTTCCCTGGACGTGTTCTGAGTTTCGCAACTCTAATACCACCCTTGGCCCTCGCATTTTGATATCGGCATTTCTTTGTCCGATCTCTATATATCTTATTCGGTTTTCCGCTGCTGAACTGGATATAGACCGGTACCGATTACGTACTTCAGAGAATGTCTTCACCTGCCGTAAGCGGCCACTTTCTCAGTGGTCCCTTTTGGATGGCCGCTTGAGACAGGTTTGACTGTAGGAGAATGATATCGAAAAGCATAAATACCACAACTATTCTTAAGCAACAGACTTGAAGGACCACCAAATATTGGTACATTTCGTTAACATTCAATCGATGTAGGTCTTTGATTATTCGTCCGCGTAGACTCACTGCAAGCGCACCTAAAGGATAGAATTGTCTTGACCATTTATGAAGCGTTCGGACCACTTCCGTCGTTGATTTTATTTCTGTCCTCAGCGATGGGATCATCTAGATCCTGTAGAGTATGGTCGGTCCCAGGTCTTTGTCCTCTGAGCTGCCCGCCTCTTCTGGAACTCTTCGTAGCGAGTCGCTGCTTTCCAGGTGCGATAAGCACTGAAGTCTATCGCTTACACCAGATGTAATGGAGTGATTTATGGAGATTAACAGGTTTAGTAAGTAACAGCAAGAATTCCCACCTTGGACGCTTGTTAACGACATCGGTGATGCTATAGGGTCCGTTGCTGTCATTGCTCTGTGGGAAACTAAGACGATTTGAAGGATTGATTTGTATAGATACTGTGGCTCTGGGACTAAAATGAACTTAGCTGTCCAATGTATATCGCCATAAAACACAGCCGTCCTCACCATCCATAAATCAGATCTTCACTTCCAGGTTGGTTTTTAGCATTGAGTTGCGGTCTTCACACGGCCTCGTTCACATCAGCGGAAGTGTTGTAACGAAAATATATAATAGAGGTTGCACGACCGTAATACAATCAATGATGTCGTGAAACGGCTTGTTGGTAGACACTAACAGTGACGCGGTATTAAAGGAACAAGAATTCATACAGTAACTCATTCGGGTTAACATCTCATTCGACTTGTGACACTGTCATTTATTCTGGAGGAATTAATAGGACGATTATCGCTGAAAGAAAAGCGGAGAAACCTGAAACGTAAGAGAAATGTTGTTGATTTGACTGTCTTGTGAATCGTTGAATGCTTGAATATGCAATGGAGTGCCTTAAGACGATCTCACAAGTGGCGTTATTAAAATATGTAAATAGTTTAATAGTCTATACTAATAGTAGTAATCTACTACTAGTTATTATTAGTAAGTAATAGCACCTACTAAGTTTACTGCATTTGAATGAAGTATTTTTCGCATATTTCTATTGATTGTCTAACATTTCCTAGCCAGTTGAGGGATCTTTTTATTCGAAGCCTCAATGAATTATCCAGGAAAAAGATGATTTCATTTGGTGCTATATATAAACAAACTTAAATTGACGCTTTGACAGGACTTCGACAAAAGGACTGATTGCAAAATTCGGATCAGAGCTACCGCTATAGTCGATAACGATTAATGTCCAAACGGATAATGTCCGCTTGTTGCTTCTTACTATCGGGTGGAATTCCACTTCATGTAACTCTTGGTTTTCTTTTCTCCAATTCACCTCGCTTCGAATTAATTCCCAAATCGCTTTGAACCTGCTTCAACTGTATTCAAATTAGGCTTTTCTTGTTGAACCGCAGACAGATTAGTGTCTTCCTTCACTTGACGCTCGAGACCACCGCCGAGCTGCTTGGTGAACTCATATACAGTACACAGGCTAACGAGACGTGGTCAGCTAGGGGTGGCAGCGGATGTACTGAGAAGGGGCTTAACGTGAATCAAGATCACGAATCAATTGAAATGTAGATCTCACTGCAGAAATGCGTTCTCCTTGACCTGCTGCACTTGCGCCGCGGTGAACTTGCGCTGTGCTTATTGAATGAATGTCGGCAGTCTACCGTCTACGCGTGGGATCAACCTGCTGAAATAAAAGCCATCGTGAACTATTTCACAAAGCGTTTCTGATGAAATCTCTCCAAAACTAGATTGGATTTGCGATGGGTATTTCCCCCATTTGTAAGCTTTGCTCAGCTACCTTCCTGAGGACAGCGGAAGGGGGGTTTTTGGCAATTGAAGTCACTGCTTTTCTATTAATGGCATAGAGACGAAAATTTTGAAATAATATATCGTTGTTTGGTCCAAGGTTCCGGCCAACGCGGTTTAGTGACGCCAGAGAAATGATGATGATGGTTGGCCCTGGGTTGGCCTTAGTACAATGACGTATTTCCTCGCGAGTTCTAGGTTAGCAGCGGCCGTGCCCATCGACGAAATCCTTTGGCTCGAATTTACCGGTTATCGAGCGTACCGAACATATAAACTGACTTCCTCGCGTTGGTGAATAATTCTCTGACACACGTATTTCTTCTGGTATCGGCTAACCTGTTCGATGTCGCAACTGCTTTATATCCGACACTGTCGTCTTAGCATTTTCCTGCGTGTCAAACAGCAACACAGACACCTGTTTTGGACCGGTTTAGTGCCCCGGAAGTATCTGAGGTCGTGATATGACGTGTTTGGATCAAGGAAGCTATATTTACACGGAAGTAATTTTCATGTATTCGCAAATTCTTTTGCCATGCCGTTTCCTTTGGCGCTGTTTTGTGTTGCGTTAGCAAAATGATTTTGTATCTGAAATTCCCACCGCACATTTCAAGTTCCACTGTGTAGGGTGACGAGGTCATCTAAATACGCATTGGTCTTAACGCCGCGAGCGATGAAGCGAACGTAAGCCCAAGGAGACAGCGCTAGGGCAAGACATGAGCTACGAGACGAAAACAAGATCATCATGTGAATGGCTGACATCACGAACGCAACACGACAGCAGATGGCGTGGATATGCGATCCCCTTGCACCCATACAATTACAATAGGATGTTCACGTGACTAATGCCAAAACCCTGCTTTGTCTCTTGCTTATATCAAGGGTAAGGAAGACTCTGAGGAAAACCTCCATTCAAGCACAAAAGCAATGTGCTATTCAGTCTGCAAGATTCTCCATTGCGTGTTTTCGTTTTCGCCCCTTGGTTAGCGCAAGGTCGACGACGATGGTGTGACCGCTACGCACAGCATCCGTCGCGTTACATTTGCCCTCTGCAGGACGCTGCCGTGGCTGTCTGGCGCATTCGTTGGTTTAAAAATAACCCAGTTGAAGAGCAAGACAAACCCATCAATACCATGGGAAAATGGAGGCGTCCGACCGCAGTTAAAACGACGCCATGACACATAGATGAATGCCCACAGCCCGAGCCCGAGCTACGTAAGACGGGGGATCCCTTTACAGGGCAGACGATGCATCCACATACCAAGGATAGCTGGCTGGAGCCTCTTGTTGACCGCCAGGTCTAGGTAGCCAACCGCACACTAGATTAGCTCGTGGACACATTGACAACAACAAGCGCATGCGTTGTACCGTGTTAGGCACTTCCTAGACCCTCGATCTTGCTGTTACATCGTGGCAAGTTATGGGCTTCTATAAAGAACAACCTTTTATTTCAATAATTGATTAATTAAAGGATTATGTCCCGTTATGTAGGCTCTTGTGATTGATTGCCGTTTTCCACTTACGAATGCCACAACTCATCACATACCACTTGACCAACTGTGCAGGGAGTCCAGGCGTGGCCCCATGGGTAAAGGTCGGAAGGAGAGAAAATTGTAATGTACCATCAGTTCATGTCAATTCTGAGCCGATTTGCAGACAAAAATCACCATTGGTGCTTGTCACACAATAAGCTTTTTGACAACTGCTGCTCAAAAATCAAAATCTCCTCGCGACACTGTGAGAGGGTCCTCAGAGAGAGGAATCAACAAGTCCTTGGCGGGATATTCTCACCTTGGCTCACCGTATAATTTCGGTTAGCATTGAAATTAAATTAAATTCATCTATACAAACAAGCAGAAGCATCAGGGTATTTGTTAAGGCCTGATGTTTCATAGCTTGCCGGTGGCCTACAGCGTGGATCTGATACTACGCAGCACGCCTGCTACCAGCCAGCCCACTTGTCGTGTTCAACACTCGGAATGTCCTCAAGGGATCCTCAAGAATCATGTCAACACGTCCCCTTTTAAAGTTTCACAATGCCGTATCAAATTTCGCTCATCGACCAATGCTCTTCATTACGAGCAAACCACGGCGTGATACACCCGGTTGAGCAAAGAAAACATTTCTTTAAACGCAGTCTGCAAACGGCAGCAATTGAAAAGTAAACTGCGTGTTAACGCTCTGTGTTCTATGATGCGTGTTGCAAAGTGTGGAGTGTGGAATGAGCGAGGTACCCCCTACATGCGCAGCCTTTCTCGGTATCGCTAAATCCCCCGTCTTGCTCGTTGCCATGGTATCAGCAGGACCGATTTACTCCATGGAGCACGTTGGCTACTGCGCGGAATGCTGCTCGCTAGGGAGCCGTCGGGCTTGCTCCTCCAAAACGGTTTCCGTTGGTATGTTGGGGTTATTTCAGCCAGAAGTGAGGCAGCACTCGCTGTTAGGTGGCGCCCGTTTGCTTGCGCACATTGCAACAGCCTAACCGCGTCACCTCCTATGTTGCTGGTATCGCGTGGTTAGTGTCCAATACCCCGGTCGGTGCACTTGTTCTGTTGGGCAATAACTAAATCATTTCAATGCCTGCTACTATCCGCGCGTGTATGTGCACTGTGTGCTGCTGCTTTAATTTGAACGACGGACGTTCCAGCTGGTTCACTGGACGCCTGGCATTATGGACGACCACTCTCAGTGTCTAACGTCGCTGGTTTACAGGGGCTTACGGAAAACCGCGGGCCTGAGAGGCAGAAGTCGACGACCTAATCACGGTGTCGGGTTGTGTTTTCAGTTGACGATGCCTGCTAAGCGGTACGCAATGGAAATTGTCCTTCTGGCGGCTCGTGCCACCAACGTCAAGTCGACATGGCATCAATCGTTGGTGACGATGCTGTTTCTGATCCTATTCGCCGACCCGTCGATTGCATTCGTGGTAAGTCACAAATTTATTAAATTGGTTTATGAAGTGTCAATCTGCGTGTTCTATTGCCTTGCCAATTGTGCCTTGCCTTGCGCTCTGATGTTGCATTCGTGACCTGATCGCCACCGACGATGCACGTGTTAACAAACGGACGTGTCTGATGCCTGCTTCGAGGTGCTGTTCGTAGCGGTGCCACATTCGTGCGACACGCCTTGTCAATATTACTGCAAATGACTTATCATTCTTAGCATGGATGACTTAATCATGATCATTTATACTGTGCACGGAAATGAAGCAGGCCTGTTTGTCAGTCTACTCAATCCATCAATGCAATGATGGTGAGCTTGTGTTTGCATATGCAATCTGTAGGACGCAGTTATTGCCATTTTATCAGTCCCTTCGTTGCAAAACCATTGTTCAACGGCAGAATTTCATTCATTCATTCATTCATTCTAGTATGATAGATTCGCGGTGAAGTTGCTAAAAGGTTCTCATGCAGCACTGAAATTACCGAGGATAATTTGCTTGACTCTTGTCAGCTCTTTGTCCAACCCGTGGTCCAACTGTTACTGATTCGCGTTTTTGTTCCTTGATCTGCTGCACATTTTTCTGTCCTTCTAAATGATGATGTCAGCAATTTGTTTGCATTTCGTCATCATCCCGTGGCTTGTGCTTTTTGCTGATGTTGATTTGTTAGCGATACAATTGTTGCGGCGTTTGTAAGGGTCCTCTGGGATCGGAACCAGCTACTTCAGCGGCCAGGCAATCCATCGTGCCATTTATTGTTGATCCAGTCGCCCACGATGTTTTTCAAAAGTGCGACATTGCGTAAGGATGCACGCCACGGCTAAGAGTCAAGAATCATTTGCCTTTTTAGGAATCAAGGATTTGCACATATCAAATGACTCACTTATTTTGTTGTGATCATGTGTTGTTTTATTTTGTTTAGAGATGCAATCGCAATTCACGATGTCAGATGCTGCAACGCGATTCTTGCTGCGTGGCTGTCAACCGCGGAGTGGCCGTTTGTCAACCCAAGGTTGGCATTGGACAACGATGCAGTCCAGAGATCAAGGTAAACTAACCGATTGTGATATGAGATCCAGAGACGACGCTTGATGTTCAAGCAACTGAATCAAGTGCATTGAAGTGTAGCCTTTCCGTTTGATCAATGATCAGTCGACCGCGCGAATCTTGCCCCAGATGAAAATGTCATTTTTGACCGCTGTTCGATCTTTTCAAGGAGCTATTAAATGATACTGGCGATTTTGTTCGAGTACCATCGACAGTCACTTTCCCACCAAAAACAACGCTAAATTTAGCTCGCTTGTATGCTAGCCTTCCGTTTATTACAACTGCTTCACATTTTAACGCGACGCTGAGCGGCTCCCAAGTACCGCAGCGCGTGTAGGCGTTTCGCAATAATACGCGCGACGGCGAATGTCCACTGCTTCTAATCACACTGCTGCTTCTGACGGTGCTATGACATCCGGTCATCAGCGACTTAACGTGTTTGCTTCTATCCCTCTGACAAACTGGTAGCAGTTGATCGGAAGAGTGACTGTTTGACAGAGGTATCAACTGGCTTGGAATGACATGTTTGTCATCACTGCCGCACGCATGACACGCCGTTGCTCTGACACCCCTCAGCGCCCTTTGCTTGTTTTAACTGCGGTCATCTTCTGTTCCTGGGTAGCTCAGCCAGGGTTGAGGCGCCCGCACCTCCCGGGACAGACTCAACAAGAAGTCATTACTACCCACTTGCGCTGCAGCCTGCTGCAAAATTCGATTAGTTCCAGTTCTTCTGTTGCTCCGTGCCAGCGTGTCTTGGAACGCAGCATAAAAAGAAGCGTTCGGATCAGTAACTGACCAGCTGAGTGATCACTTTCACAACGAGATTCTTGGCAGCTATTTGTTTTGCATCGCTCCAGTGCCAGTGATTGAAAATTCCACAAATTGTTGTCGATGCTAGTACTCTGCAGCGACACTCCTTAATACGCTTAGTAACTAGCTGCGGAAACCGGACGTGTGGAAATCTACTCGGCTTAACAGTTGCTTCAGATAATGCATCTCACAGAGCGTCAGCATTTTATCAATGTAGACGGTGGCTCGTTTCGATATCGTTTTATTTGTAGCATACTGTATTTGATCCTCGATTTCTGCCATGATGAACTTGTTCCTTATTCATGTGAATGTAAAATCAATAGGAACTTGAGTTAGTGTACTCCGTCAACGCTATCGTCGAAGAACGAACTCCGTAGAGTTGCTCGTGAAAATGCTTAGTATGCCGACGCTATCGGATGTCTGCCCAGAAATGCATATTATCGTACTGGCCTCTGCAGAACTAATGGCACCGCAAAATAGCAGGATCGATAGAAATATGTTCGAGATTCTTCTTGGAAGTTGACTTTCAGCTGATATCTGCTTTAACTTTGTAATGAGTTATGATGCTTTTGCTTAAACGCGTACTTCGCTGACTCCGGGACTTACTCTAATATATAATGACAGGTGACGGCTAATGCCATCTCACCGCTGTCACTTAGCACCCAAAATGTACGTACTTTGCTCATAACTGCTAAAGTAAATCAAGATTAGCTTTAGCTGTAAAACCACAGTCTTGAATCTGATAATCTTGGTATTATTTTGACCGAAGGTATTCAGTCTTCAATTCCCTTGCCAAAAACCAATTCGCGAATAACGTGCGTGATACCAGCATGAATATAGACAAATCAATACAATAACATTTTAATAAACCAGTTAATGAAGCCTGTCTTTCTTATACTTCTTGCACTTGCCGTAGCGTGCTATCAATTGCGAAACTTTTCAAACCGTCTGATGATACCCTGAGGGTGTAAAATACAGCAGTTAGTTTTCACATTGCTTCAAATTATATATTTAGTGCTGATGAAAGGCGTCGTACTGCGTTGTGGCCCTTACTGCAATCGTTTGACGATTTCTTTGCTTTCTCTTTACAGCACGTGATCTTGTATGACGGGAGCATTGTGCAGAATAAGTGTGGCTGTGCGCCGGGTCTGTCATGTACGAAAGTGACGAGAAGATCGCGGAAAAGGTTCAAAAAGCGAAAGAAGCCACTGCGACAGAAGTACAAATGTCTACCGTCACCGACGGAAGCACCCGAACTATCAGAGATTCATGTATACAATACATGACAGATAAACAGTTCGTTTTGAACAACTTGAAAGTCCCCTTCTTGCAACAACGGGAGCTACTTTGACGGCAATAGGGATGCTTATCCCATATGCCAGCTCTCACTGTTGACCGAGACTGCAGCAGAACGAGACAAGATTGGAGCACGTCTCCTTGGAATTTGCACCCATTTCCGTCTTCTCCTGGCGAAGTGCCAATGCGGCGAAACGCTTGTATCCGTAACGGAATATTCTGACACCAATACCATCGCAAACGAGCTGCCTCGCACTCCGATGCCCTGTGCAGCACTTGCTGTTTCCAGGACAACAGACAGTGCCCGTGCCACGTATTTATTTAAAAGCTGTAGTGTGGCACGCACGATAAATATATCGTCATCATAGTATTTCTTCCCTTTATTTTATGTCAGGGAATCGTCTGTGTTTGTCAGTCGTGCGTGTTTACGTCGATGGTTCGGACCTGCTCGTGTCGCTTGTCCTTGTGTTGTGCTCCGAACCCCCCTGTAACAGCATCGCTGTTTCGTTGTTGTACTGCTGACGTAGTTATTGTACATACCAGCAGTGCGTGATTCATCAGGTGTAACATAATACCCATATTTCTCCCAGCTCAGCAAAACCATGAAATGCCTTAACTTATTATATCACAACAACGTCCAACAATTAATATATATACACTTGCATATTTACAATAAGATTATCACATTGCAAAAATAATGACGATGTTACGAAATACATTTCATGGAAGTTATCCTGTGGTTGCATTTCTCGAGTCGGCTGTGATATTCCGTCGTTCGTTCAGTGGCTGTGTGATGTGAGCCTCGGTCTGCCGTATGATTCCAGGCGAGGCAGATTTTGACTTCCTCATGAATTGCGTTACAAGGACGCTATATATGGCTTAATCTGAAATTCATTAAGGGCTGTTTCACATTCTAAAAGTCAGCGGTAGGGCAATAACTGGCCAATTACTTTCGACGTAGCCGACAGCTTTGTGACAGCCTTCTAGTAAACTCCGTACACCCTTGACACAAGCGACCGCAACGGCAAGCTTTAAATGCCTGGAATACAGCAGTTACTACGACATCGCCACTTTCAGTTTCTCGAAAGGTTCAATATGCAGATATCAACCACGTAGCATTGGTAGTAACCAACCATGTCTTCCATCATTTGACGGCATTATACATTTTGATTGCCAGGTGGTCAGTTGCATGGAGCCTGGGCACAATTCGAACAAGGCCGTACTTTCAAGTACAAAATCAACGGCAGTCATTGAAGTCTGTCCTACGAAACTCAGCTGGTCTTCCGATGGACAGCAGCATTTGTATTGCAATAGCTTTGTCTATTGTACTGAGAAATAAATAAATGTAAAGGAAGACCTAGATTAGACAATTACACCCGGAAATAGCCTGGTAACGCCTTGGCAAAGTAGCATGACGTCACTAAGACGTCTTGCGGTTGCTGCGAAGATCTCGTCTGCGTATGCTGGTTCAATTCCCTACATCGACAAGCCGTCCATGTTGCACAATGCTTAATTAATGGTTCTTCTGTATGCGGACGGATCAATTACGAGGACTCAGGTACAGGCCGCACCCGCATTGTTCCAAGGTCCAACCGAAGGCTCGCGTTCAAGAGGCAGAGAAGTAGAGAAATTGTAGCTAGGAAATCTATATAGTTCATAAATACTTGCATCCCTTCATGTTTCAATTGGGAGTAATAAATTATACAAACGGTTCTCATATTTACATACATATATGCAAATAGTTAGTCGCTCGCGGCGATCTGTTGTGAGTTTGTTGCTATAGCAACTTGACATATTATACAAACGCGATAGCTACTGCGCACGCGCTCTTATTACGCGATCACATCAGCCTGAGTCAGACCGCTGTTCGATGTCACCGAGGACACTGTTTCAGATGAAGATGAACTTTCGCCTGATTCAATGCCACTGGAGGATGTGACATATGGATTAGAAAAACTACTCTCTCTGTCTCGTCCGTTTTTCGCCTGATGATTCCGCCGACCGTGTTTCCGCTTCGCAGTGGACGATGGCCGATTTGCAGACGATCCGGCTGCCTTATCGTCCGATGATGTCGATCGATCATCTGACAAGTTCATATGTTCGCTAACAACGAGCCGTTGATCGCTGGCATTCCGTCGGTCTTCGTCGGACGGGCCTCGGCGAAACACGCAATCGTCATCGCCAAATGTGGCATCTCGGCAGTTCAAAGGTAACCGCTCTAGCGGTCGCTCATCCACAGCCGCAGACAAGAATAAACCAGGAGCGAAATTGTGCCGAACAGGCAACTGAAGGACGCCGTTGTCGGTCTGAGGGCGCTCAATCTCGGTGATCGGTAGCAAGTGACGTTGAATTGCATGTACATTTGAATCACCGCAAGGGACTAGTGACGAGTCCGCTGGCACTTGACAATCTCTGAAGCTGCCACCGCCGTTGTGTGTGAGCAGCGGTTGATTGCAGTCACTTGAAGTCACACAAGATCCCCTAACGGAGCCGTGGGGACCAGCCCCTTGAATTCGTAGCCCCATGGAATGGTGACCCAATGATGACACTTGCTCGTACGTCTGCTCTGTGCAGTTGCGCATCGAACGCCGCTTCCGGCGATCCTCCTTCCGTTTGCAGAAGCATATCAACAAGACCCAGACGACAGAGGTCAGCAACGTCGCGGCAACCACAGTTATGATAATGACACCGACGAAGAGCTTTGGTGGAAGATCTGCAGAAGAACACAACAACGTTATCACAAAACTATCCCCAGGAATCTTCGGTTAAACAGCTGGAAATCGCCATCACGCCGCCTACTACAACACAAACCACAACAACAACAATAACACTGCGGTGCAATGAAGAGAAAAAATGCTGTTACTCACCAGTGGACGAACGGATTCTTGATTTGTCTGTAAACAGATAAATGCCACACACAATTATTGCACGTGCACTGTTGGCCATAAAATCATCAACAATAAAATCAACCGGAAACATGTTAAAACCTAAAGGACCAATCACCTTGGGAGCAATGAATAAGCATCTATTTGGCCGCTTATAGCAGGTGGTCGTTAAGACAGGCTGGATCGCACCAGCAACACCGGGCAACCACAACAACAGCAGCAGCAGCAGCAGCAGAAACATGATTTGTTCAATCCTGTACACACACCTGAGACGACCATCAGCTTGGCTCGCTGTCTCGCTATTCCGAGCGCATTTGACACTTCGCAAGAGTAGACACCGGAATCCAAGGGATGCGTTTCCAGAATGATCAGCAACTGTTCCGTGAAAGTGTAGCGGTTCTGCAGATTTGACTCCAGTAGCCTCTTGCCATCTTTATACCACGTGATCTTGGGTTTAGGATTACCGCTGGCCATGCATTCGAACACCGTCGTGGTGCCTGAGATGACAGTCTTGCTTCCCATGCGACGGATGAACTTAGGTTGCTCTGTACAAAGAGATGCGTGAACGCATGAAGTCAATGGAAGAGACGCCTGACTGAGGAGCACAACCACTATTTGACGTTTCTAGCAGGGTGTGTCTGCATCCTTTGATATCAGTAAAGTACGCGAATATAAATACCACTGTGGATTGCTGTTTGATTACGGTACTGGCTGTATCGTTCGAATAGTCGAATTGCTTATGCTTTCAATTCTGTGACATTTAACATGCTCTAACAACTCAAAACTCAAAGTTAGGAGTTCGGACCATGTCCACAAAAACTCAAGATGTCCTAAGAAAGTATGTGGATGTTAGCCCCAAAACTTCATCCCTTCCAGGGTCATACGTGTATACATGGCGTGGGGAGGAACTGACCCGTGACGCAGTGCAAAAAAGATCAATCAATCAATCGATCAATCAATCAAAGGTACACAATTCAATCTTAAGTACCTTGTACGGTCAGTTCCATTGTTAAATTGATGCTCCCAACGCTGCTGTACGCATGACACACATAAATGCCGCTGTCCTCAACTTTGACATCGCGGATGCCAAATCGATGGTTGACACCGTCAAACCAGAATCGTTTCTCGGTAACCGCCGGAAAATCATCGCTCTCGCCTCGTCTCATGAGGCGGACAATCGGCGCTGGGATACCATCGGCAGAGCACAATATTTGAATGGTTTCTCCGCTTCGAACGACAATGTCAGAAGGACGATCGATGAACGTAGGATACACTGAAATTGTGAAGGAGAGGAATGGTTATGTTAAAATCCATCTATGAGCACGTGTTTTGTGGCGCACAATGGCGGAAGACTACAGAAAAAAATGACCGACTGGGATACACTTTCGATCATTGAACAGCTTCAGTTCCAAAGAGGCTTACCGTAGACTGATAAATTTGCTGGAGCAGACCAATCCGTGCCAAACTTGTTACCCACGTGACATCGATATTTCCCAGCATCCTCGAAAGACACCTGGCTGATGGTCAGCTCAGACATTCGACGATACACGTGATCCCCAATTAGTTCCTGTCGCAGAACAATGAACAAAATCAGCCACTGTCCTACTTTGGTACCTTTTACAACTGGTAATTCTACAATCACAAGGACAATCTGCGAACTGAAAACTGCTTACTGTATAGTATTCGCCGCAAAAGTGAGACGTCTAGAAATAGCCTGATAGCAAAAGTGTTTACAAAATTGTACGTTTTTTGCTTCAAAATGTTCGTAACGTATTAAATTATCCTAAATCCTTATGTTGCATTAATCCTTTAAAATCCGGGAAAGTGAAAATAAATAAATGATCTTCCGGTTTGCTTTGATCAATTGAAATTGACAGCATTCCAATGGGTTACAAAGATGGCGATGCCTAGTAGGTTATATACCGAACCAGCCAAATGGAGATTTCTACTTGCCTTAGCAGCCAACATAATAATATTCCTATCTGAGAGCGCCTATTTACCTGCGGTGAAGTCTTGATGCTCTTGTCTCTGACTTGGCGTGAGTTGTGGTACCATAAGATTCGAATGGCGTCTGGTTCGCTGCTAGTGGCAACGCACTGTAGTGTCACGTTAGACGACTTGGCTGCGTAACGCGATTTAGGTTGAACAATGATCGTTGGTTTGATCATAGCACGCACAGATGAGGCTACAAAGAAAGAAACAATCACTTGATTCATGAGCCATAAAATATGAGCCGCAGCACGAGGCTTGGCATCATCGCAAAACGTGCAAAAACAATGCTTTGTGACGATCACGCATTACAGTACATGGTGGTGCTTGTCAAACAACTAGTCATGTTTAAGATGACAATAATGTGAAAAGGCATTCCTGACATAAACTACTATAACCTGATCTGCAGTCAATTGGTCTATTAGTATGCTTTCCCACTTTAAGAAGATCATCAGTTCACACATTGCAATGCAGTATCCTCTTTCTTACTTATTTTTAATGTCATTTAAAAAAACGTCTTGGTAACCCAAATGTAGGATGCGCTTGTAATTGAAACAGAGATCAGGCTTCCAATACTAACAACAACAACAACAACAACAACAACAACAACAACAACAACAACATGCAACCAGTTCGAATATCAATTTGAGTTCCTTTGATGTAGCAGCAAACTTGAAGTTCTTACCGCAAAGGAGGTCAACAGTGCCAAGATCAAAAAGGTTCTTGCCAGCCAACCATACCGGCGATTCACAAGAACCAGATACAGATTGCAAGAGATTACGTTGCCGAACCCAGTCGATGAACCAACGAATCGTGCAATCGCAGATCAATTGTGGCGCATTCAATTGCCTAGAATCAATCAATGTGGGAAATCAAACACTTCGGACGTGCGTGGGAAGTAACCGTCATTTCAGTAAATGCAGATATCAATTGACTTACAATTCACGAAGGTTCTTCAGGTCACTAAAAGACCCATTGATAATGCTCATAATCTTGTTCCCGTCTAAGTTTCTGAAACAAGCCAATAATCAAAACATCATCTACGAGAAACGAATCCAGCTCATTATTTACAATTCATAGCAGAAATTGACACCCATTTACGAATCAAGTCGCAACTCACAATGACTTTAGTTGTAACAATCCCTTGAAAGCTTCTCGCGGCACAAGAATGATATCGTTGAAGCTTAGGTCACTATAAAACAAAAGCACATAGGATCCATTGTAATGCATCGAACAGTGAGAATATATTTTATGCAAGAATGCAGTCAAACCTATCTTAAGCGACCACTGATACGACTACTAAAAGTGGTCTTAACACCTGAAGGTGGTCGCTCAAGACAGGTAAATTGTATTGCTTCAGAATTTAAGGGACCACTTGAAATGGTCTAGTAAAACAGGTGGCCATTACATAATTTTTTCAGATTTGGTTCACTAATATGTGGAATGCAGAGTGGGCCAGCATTCCTGGGAATTTTGAAATATTTTACTTAAATACAACCTTCCAGAAAGAACTTTAATTGTTATAAATATAAAAGTATAACTTCTTGAAACTCATCAACATCCTTGCTTAAATAGCTAGACTGCTACATTTGTTCTCTTTCTGATCAATTTATTCTACAATCTTGTATTTATTCTTTATTCTTCTAGAATAGTTTCCATTGCAGGCATCATATTTTCATAAGTAACACCACTAACGATTTGCAAAGGGAACATACAGTATTTGAAGTGTCTTCAGAGGTAGAAAGGCGTCATTTAGCTCCCAGGCTCCAAGCGAAATGGAGTTACGACTGAGATTCATAAAACGCAGGGAGTCCAGACCAGTAAATGCTGCGACGTCCACAAAAGATATCTTGTTCATGTTGAGATAGCTGTGAAAACAATGAGTAATTGCCAAGGAACAATTCCAAGTGGAAAGACAAACGATCTTTCAGGTTAAAAGCACAATCGATTGCAAATAAACTCACAGATGCTGAAGCTTTGTCAAAGCAGCAAAAGATTTCGGACCTAGCTTCGGCAGCTCATTCTGCGAAAGGTCACTGCAAGGTGAAATAAAACATGGTTTGATTTACTGAAGTCAGAGAAAGGGAAAAAGGCTGATTAGATGATACAATAGGCATATTTACATGGTCTGGAGAGAAGGCGTTCTTGTGAATGCCATTGAGTCAATCCCACGGATGCGATTGTTGCTCAGATTCCTATAAATAAATAAGAAATTAAAGTCATCACAATGGTCTAAACAACACATTTCAGACAGTGCAGCCAATCAAGTGAAATTACCTGCACTTAGTCAACATCCAAATAACATAATACAAATAATCTATTACATCTAATAACAACACTTAATTATTTCAGCTTCATAATTGCTTTTAAATTTAATTTAGGGTTATCACTTGTAACGTAATATTTCAACATTGCAAAAATAATGCCAACAAGAAATAAAAACGCAAATCTAAGGACGAATAAATTCAGCAATGCTCAATCCCAGTGCGTGTTGGGATACAAGAGAGTTTTACCTCTGCCTAATGCAAAACCATCCACACTCTTTCCAATTATTGTACAGTAAAACCTGTATTAACGGCCACCTCTATAGAGGAGCCACCTGTGTATAAAGGCCACTCTTCATAACCACAAATGACACTTTCCATAGAAATCAACCTGCACAGAAAGGCCACCTGCCTATAAAGGTCATTTTCTTCAGGTTCTAAAGGTGACCATCAGTCCATCATAGAAGTTTCATTGTATTGTCATGCTTAGTATTTCTTGGATGTCAAATTAATTTTAACAACCCCAAACTATGTAACAACATGCATTGGGACTGAGCCCGGCCGATTGATGTTGTACATTCATAAAAACAGATAGTTTATCAAGTACATCAAAACCAAAGATACGTACAGAAACTTGAGGTCATCTTTCATATAAAACCATTGATTTGTCACCGCATCAATCAGGTTGTTGTCCAAATGCCTGAAAAAGTGACACCAACATTTAGCATTGACATGAACGATGACACAAGATGGCAGTCAAACAGTCTCGTGATAACAATTATAAGCCTTTCTCTACAAAGTACAAACCCAATGAATGTCAAGCCGTCTGCAGAAACAAATACGATAAACTCTTCTGTATGCCTATGGAAAGCCTCAGTGTCCACAGTCTGTGTGATCTTATGGTCAAGACGTCTGGTTGTCAATCAGGTATTCCTGGTTTGATACCAACAGAGGAGGCACATCTATTCATTGTGATTCTTAAGTAGCTATAACTTTTGTGATTACTTCTAAATTTGTCGTTAAGAGTGTAATCATAATGCAATGACCAAAAAAGCTTGAATTCGATTTTTTCCACAGCAACTTTGCACAGTGGAACGTCAACATCATCATAGTTTTCCAGCCACAAATCTTGATAAATTGATATCAACGAGGTTACATCGCAAATAGATGTTAATGAAATAGGTCATCGTGATTAACAACTGTAGTTCACTGACAGTCCAGCTTAAATCATAACCCCTTCCAGCTTTTTCATAACCCTTAAAGTCAGGCCATAGAAGTAATAGCAGTTTGGCCATAGTCATCGTAACATGACTAAAGTCAACTATCATACATGTATATAGTCGTGTAGGCCTAATACTCACAATTCCTGTAAAGAGGCAACACCGACCAGAACACCAGGTGTGATGGTTTGAAATTTATTGAAAGACAGAAACCTAAAGTAAGAGAAAAAAAGACAACCTATGATTATGAGTTATAGTCATATTGAACTACTAGTCAGCATACTTCCCAGAACGACCAAGTTGCAAAGTTTGTTTGATAGAAGATGAAGATATATTTGCATTTTGAAGTCCTGTATAATTAATTAAAACGCATATATAGTCACCGGTGATCTTCTTTGTATTCACTAGCCATCCCTCTTTACTTACCAAACTTGAAATCATATTTCTTTTCATAAGTGAGCAACGACATCTGCCTAGTGCATATAAATTCTGTAGGGATGCCCCCTCCCCCCCCAAAAAAATTTTTTTTTCAAAGTAATCACCTTCCAGTTTAGTTAAGACATTATTAGGTACAACACTGCAAAACACAGAGCAATTAGGTTAGCAGTCTACTGTCGTGGATATAATTATACGAGAAAAATTAAGGCCGCGAGAGATTACAACATAAGAAATAGAGCTTCTAACGCACATTGTAGTTGCCATCGCAATGCACATCCTCATTATTGTCGTATGACATGGTGCCAGGTTTGTTAGAAATGGTGTTGTACCAAGACAGCATTTGACCGAATCCGACTAGGCTCACATTACTGCTACGGGAGAATCAACACACTTACAATTTCTTGAGTGACGGAAAGTGCATGAAATACAGCTTTGCTGATGAGATTTCATTGTGGTCAAGCTCTCTATGAAAATGAAACAAAATATTATTCACCAAAGGTACCAGACAGATAAAAGTGTTCATACAAAACAATAAAACTCTGATAGGAGTTTTGCATTGCATAATCTACTTACAAGACTTCGAGAGATTTGTAGTTCTTTGTTTGCCTTGGAAATCGTGTGAAGGATGATAGGATTTTGATGCGATTGTGGCTCAGTTTTCTGAGAAAATGAATATAACATAGAAAATGATCAAAGTGGATAGGCTACGTACAAACCTATGTGCTGACTCAAAGCAAAAATGTAAACTCAATATCCGAGCTTGAACTAAAACTCATCTGAAATTCCCCGTTACACACGGATTTCACAGAGTATTGCACAGGATTTTCCCATGGGTTTCACAAGGTTTTAGTTCATAGTGTACAAGTTGCATCCCTATGCAAATATCCACTCGATCAGAATGTTTTACTGAGTAGGCTGTACCATTGAAACATAATTAGTACCCTATCTGATAATGGTTCGACTTGACAACCAACAGTACTGTCATTTGACTTTGTAAAAATTTCTATAAAACAATATGAGAGTTAGACCTACCGGTACTTGGATTTTCTAATTCTACAGTGTTTCTGTGAAACATCAATACAAAACTTTAATATGTCACTCTACAATCCTCCGCAAAGAAACAATTATTACCATTGCTGTATTCCATGTCTATGTAAAGGTAATCACATTGTCCCAAAGCTGCATACATGCAAGTTGTTGACATACCTGCACATGTAAATTTAGCCTATAATGCACAGAATTATCAATATTTTAATAATAAAAACTCAATGGCAGCTCATCAAAATATTTCAAATCACCATTATTTAACTTACATGTGAGTAACATTGGGCAATGATGTCCCTAAAAATCCAGCAATCGACGTGAGATTGTTGAAGCTCAAATCCCTGAAGTGACAAAAAATAAAAATAAATAAACTAAATATCATACAAACAACGCAGAAGACTTAACTTCAATGAAAATAATAGCACATTAAAGAAACTCAATTGGGCTTTCTTAATCTCCAAACTGTGGACCAAACACTACATGCTCATACAAGATAGTGTAGGCCTACGTTCATTTTGCAAGTGTAGTCCTATTGGGTTGGGGTAGCCGTCACAAAACGCATAGAGGCACTCCTTCAACAAACTCATTGTTCCTACTCTGTAACTTTGTTGATGTAAGCAATATTTCGGTCACTTACAAAAAGGATAATGAGGAGTTTATTGGGAATGAATCCGACAGGACGGCTTCAAGCTGATTCTTACTCATGTTCCTGAAAACAAGACGACAAAAATAATCTCAATAAAAAATGATTGTTTTTAATATTATTTCCCAACAATATAAATTAATATAATGATGGACAATTATTTATAAATTAAACTAGGCTGATACTAGGAAGGTGAACATTAATTATAATTATTATGAGCCTATTGGCAGGAGGAGGAATTACGTCTGCACCGCAAGAGAAACAACGCCGAACTGAGCAACGCTTGCACTCCTTAGGTCTCACGTGATTACTACAACTAGCCAATAGGCGATTAATAATTAAGAATCTAGAAGACTGTAACATCTGTGAAAATGACACACCTTCTGCAGTCTGTTTAATCAGTACATGAAGTAAAGATTTCATAATATATCCAGAAAAAGCAAATCCACATAAATGGATTCACACATTAGAACTTCATGTAATAGGCTATCATTTTAGTAGCTTCTGCATTGTCAAGAGATCTCTATAGTTTCAATTGAAGTTCAATTTTGTTGATGTTTGACTGGATCTATTGGCTAGCTACATTCAAAAGTGCATGCACAACGGTCCGTGTAATGCTCACAGCTTCTGGCATTATAAGAGCACTGTCGTGGAAATATTAATAAAATCAGTTACCGTTATTGTTATTGTTATTATTACCATATTATTATTATTATTATTATTATTATTATTATTATTATTGTATGTATGCCTTCAACAGATTTCAACAAAAAGAATGACAGACATTCGTTTAGCAATAGTCACACCTGTTATTAAAAGCGAAGTTACTGTTTGACGATACCCTTGCTTAAGTAAGTCTACTGTTTAAACATAAGGTCAACGCCTTTTTGTGATTGAAGGACATCAAAATGAAAACAGTGGTAACTGGTAAGACTATATTTTCTACATCATTTTCTTTAACAAACACTTACAAAAATTTCAAACGATTGAGCTCTGACAGAGTTCCAGGAGGAATAGTTTTTATCAAATTGTTGGATCTACGAAAGCAAATATATTGTGAAATTAGAATCATTGAAGTAGGCAATCAAAAATACAAGAAAACACCAAGTCTTATCATTTCATAATAGCCTCAAAGAAGCTTTACTCACATTGACAATTTCTCCAAATTTGTCAACAGACCAACAAGGGGGAACTGGGAAAGGTGGTTACCATCAAGGTACCTGTTGAAATTAAAAGCAGCATAATATTATACATACAAACACTGGAAAAAGCAATCATAGACTCACTTGTGTGCTACCTGTTACAAGAGCAATTTTCAGAATGAAAACACGATCCTGCAGAGTGCTATTTTTGGACTTCGATGCTTGCAAATCCTCAGAATGAATGAAGTAGTATTGCTTGAAATAAAGACCTTTCACCACTTGAAAATGAAATACCCTCCTGTTATAAAGTTTCATAAACTCTGCACTCTAGCTTTGTAAATACTAAACTTTGTTGACTTTTGAAATTCAAACCCTTCTTGCTCACAAAGCCACTCTGCATTTCTCAAAGTAAATGTCAGCCATGCACAGTAAGTTAGGAGTTGTGCATGAAGTGTAAACACTATGCCAGGAGGAAGGAAGGGGGCAGGACATGAAGGGGGTAAAAGCAGTATCACAGTTTGCTACCTTGCAAACAGTGAGATTTTTAAAAAGCAACAAATTAAGCACAGGTTAAATTAATTAAGGAGGCAATAGCACAAAACGGAGGCCTACAGCTATACAAAAGTTAATAACTTCATAGCCTAGTTTTATTCTTGAAATTGGTTGAAGGTATGCTGTACTTGAAAAATTCTCCCGGATGAGATATTTAGCTACAGACAAATAAAATCAGACGTCTACAAAAAAACTGTGTTGGTAACATTGCATATCGTAACAGATTTGCATCTTGGCGTGTAACAGCTCAAATATAGTCCTATATGTTTACAGCTTGGTGCTTTTTTATGTCGCATAAACATACATGAAAGTAGATATTTCGTGTCAGCATTGCACTGTAGTCTATGGCTTTACTCAAGTTTCTTCATATCAGCACAATTTAAAAAAAATCTTGATTTTTGTCTTGTGAGATGTAGTAAATAATCTCAATGAAATAATTCTAGTAGATCTCAAGCAATCTCAATAAATTACTGTCAAAGTGTCAATTGGAGATGAATTGTGTCCGTGCCTGTATAGTCTGTCCAATCACAGACACAGTACGTCAATGAATGAGCCATTACTAGAAATTGGCAATTTGCCGAACAGGATTAACTGGCCCTGTCCACAATACCTAACAAACAGTGGGGTAGCAGACTAAAATATCTGGAGAGGACAAAACAAGTTTTGAAGAATTCCTTTTCAGCAATGACCAGAGTTGATTGGAACTACAGGTGTGGGGTCGCTTTTGCACTGTTATCGACTCCTGAAGCGCGCGTTAGTTTTTCTGTTATGAACAATCTCGGTTTCCAACAACATTTTTACAGCTACTTACAGTTCATGCAGATGGGCCATCTTCTTTGCATCTTCCATACTAACAGAAGTAATCTTGTTGTCTCTCAAATTCCTGAAGAGCAGTAACACGGACAGAAACTTAGATACACATACAATCGATGATGTACTGCTGTGCAAGCTATTAAAGCTGGATTTTACTCAACTCTACAAGGTTATAAGGGCAAGAACGAAGGGTATATGTATAGGATGGCATCCATAACTGATTCATTGATCTTATCCTAGGTCACCTCTCAAACCACACTGCAGCTCTAGACAATCAAAACAGCAAGGAGGCAGACTGGGAGTAAACAGCTGGATGCGTTCAACTTCAACTACAGTTTGCTTAAAGCATTGGGCAGTTCATTCACAATGGTGTTGAGGAATGGTGGCCCACAATGCTGATAGTTGCTGATTACATTTAAGTGTAGGCCTACACTCTTCGCTCAGTTAAAATAATTCAGAGTCTAAACATAGGAATCACAAGGGCCGAATCCGCCCTCATACATAAGAGATAAAATTATAACAATGCTTCTTAATCGAACATTTTCTTCAAGATTACAGACAGATAATGATCAATCTTTCAATTTAAGAGATTATTGTCTGCGAAAAACAAAGCCAGATTCTCAAAACAACGAAACTATTGTCGATTAGTTCCAGAGATAAGCATGCTGAAGCAACAGGAATGAGGTAATAAGAGAAGCTATCCAGGTTGGGGCATTGTCAATCCAAATACGCCCACGATCTTGTCCACGAGAGAAACGAGTATTGACCAGTCAAGGACCAGCGACTCCACTGAATGGGACAACTGAACAAGCTCTTTAAATACTTTGCTGAGGTCCACTATGACTTCCTTATAAGCACTTGTCCAGTGAAAGCTGACGAAACACGAGCGTCGCTGACATAAAACCACGCATAAAACGAAACTTAAAAAGTCAAAAACAATTCCAGTTTTCACTTGGAGTCAATCACACACATTTATGAAAACTGAAAAAACTGTTCAAATTTTTGAGACGAGGATCGTCAAAACAGCTCCAAATTGCGATAACAAACAACAGCAGTACTATTGTTTTGTGTTCAAATACCTCTCTGCCCCGTTATTGTGTGAACACGTCTGGGAAGACCACACAGTTTACACAGAGCAACTACAAGCAACTCAGGCTTTGCAATGGCCCTAATCCAAAACTAAACTGTAGGAGAGATGTAGACAAACCAACCAGACATTTGACCAACAGCACTTTACTAGTTACACTGACTCATTTCTGAGTGTTCCGCTCTTGAAGCGCAAAAGAAACAAACGCCGACCTTGAAATGAATCCAAAGAGATCCATTGAAAGCTACCGAAAAAAACTGAAGGATGTTTAACCATGTTGACAAATTCTTTCCTTCAGCCATTGATTTTCAAAAGTATAACAGCTGCTCACGAACAGTATTCTTGCTTTGTATTTTCTGTAGACAAATCTAGCAATGCGAATAGGTCTAATGAAATCAGGTGAAATCTAGAATATTCATTAATTCAGTTCCCTTGCTATATTTAAATGCAAGCGGGGGCTGTAACATGTCTGAAACATCAATCCCTGCGTGAACGTGCTATTTGAAAGTGCAAAACAACAACTGGGAAATAGACTCAGGTCGTCGAACAACAGTAGTTGTTCTTCAATTCGCCACACTGCAAGTTTGCTTTTGTAGCAATAGAGCCACAGGACGCACAATCTATGGAATTTCACACGATATGTTCACTTTGTACATAAAACGCGCACGATGAAGAAACAGTGCAGCACAATGGACGCAATTTCGCTTTCCTCTAAAGCTGCACCGCGGTTGTTTTATCCAGTTGACTAGAAAAACACTCCCGCAGTCAAGCAGCTATCACTCACAAGCTAACGCAAAATGCTGAAAAATAATGGATGACACGGCCAAAGCTGCCCACAAACAGCAACAAAATCGTGACAGCAATTTTCGCGCAAAACACAAGCATAAACAATGGATTTACAGCCGCAATTGGCCCCGCCGAAACATGTCGGTGGATCCTTCTGTAGAATAATTCAAATCCGCCGATAATCTGCAGCAAATATATATCTTCGTGACATCGACCAAGAGCAAAGGGGCTCAGTTTAGATCAGATGTCTAGCTGTCTGTGAATCTCGCGAGAGACGTTAGGCGAGATTGTGAAGGAAACAGGCCGGAGACACTTGTCGGCTAGAAAAAGTTGCACTACGCTCTCAAGAGATAACAACACTGGGCCACGAAATAAAATCGAGCACGTGCCAAGATGTTTCGGCACTTCGTGAAGCAGTCAATTTACAACAAGTTAATACCGACGTTTAACGATTTACCAACTCGACAGAACCGCAAGAACAGTTGAAAACAAGAGGCTGTAAACCAACGGATCAGGCGTGAACTCCGTTGGCAAATTGGTCAACTAGGTGCTACCGTGCCATTGTCAAACTACGATCCTATCATCCCTCTAAAAACTTTAAGATGGAATCAATCATTCTGGAAGATTGATTGCAGTAGAGCGGAGGGCGTCTCGCGTAACTGCAGAACAGCGACCTGGCCTTGTACAGAACAAAAATCGAAAACAATGGAGAGGTGCTGAAGGACAAATATTAACAACGAATGAGACAGATTATCGCACTTACAGTTCTCCTCGAATGTTAGCTGGCAAATCACTCGGTATACTGGTCAATCCTTTTCCACTGCAATCGATAACCGAATGATTGCATTCACAAAGGCTTGGGCAATCTCCAGAAGGTTGCTTCGTGTCAGCTTTACAAGCCAAAGGGATGCTCAACAACCACAGCATCGCCAAACACCGTGCGGCGAAAGCCGACTGGTAAACGGGCGTCTTTCTGCCCATCTTGCGTGTAATAATCAACGCACAACGAGCTAGTAGCATATCCCAACACTAGTGTGTTCTCTGTCGAGAAGACACCGGCTCGGGTTTGAGCTCAACAAGCCTCAACGTCCTGTCGTTGTCCGCGAAGGCTCCCAACCAACCATCGAGCCGACGGCAGATGACCCATCAAGAAGGAAAACAAAATCCCGCGCGCAACAAAACTCCAGCTGGCTGTGTAGCACCCCAACAACTTCCTCTACACAACACTCAATCGCAGTATGACGTTCATGGCTCGCTTGATGCTAGCTTCAGAGCTTGCCAGTGGGAACACACAGCGTCTTGCGCTGGCCAGACAGACCGACACATTCGAGATCGCGAAATCGATTTGTGACATGGTAATCAACCGAATGTGCGACTGCTGAGCTGCGATTTGATTGGTCAACGCGCATCAATATTTTGCGCTTGGAAATAAGCAATGCTATTTATTGGCTTAACAATACAAGGCTGTGGTGATACTGAAAATGCATTAAACGTATTAGCCCGATTGATAAATCGACTCTGACCACAATTTTATTTTGCAATTTTGTCATGAGTAACCAGCAGGCCTGGCTGTTGAATAGCAATGGAATGTCAGACTGGAACACTCGGAGCCATTTGCATCCTTCCAATGCGGACGAACGTGACCTTAGAAAAAACAAGCCTTCCGACTCACTATTATTCATTATTGTAAAAGCCCTCTGTTGCTAATCGACAGCAACTTTTCAAAACGCCCCAGTAGCGCTCTAGTGATTCTCTGCGTTGCTAATCCCGACACCCTGGTGTGTTTACACCAATTCCGATGCGCACAATTGAGGTAGGCCTACAATGTTTTATTTCATCGTTCTGTAGTGAAAATTCACGCGTGTTTGCAGAGCAAATTCGGATATTGGCCTCAACCATCTAAAATGCGACCAATTTGGAGAGTCAATGTTGAAATCAAAGCTTGACGTCAAAGAGTTATTTGCCCCTTGACGCTGTACTGAATCATGGCTGGATCCAGGGATGTGACGTACCTAATCACAACAGTAACTAGTTACAGTACTTGAAAAGTTACTTTCTACTAACTTTACAAGTAACAAGTCACTTTGTACAAAAAGTAACTTGTTGTAGCTGTAACTAGTTACATTTTTTCAATGCAAGAGTAACTTTTACAAGTTATTTCTGAAATTTAATTTTAAAGTTAGTTATTCTTTTTCAGTTTTAACTTCAATTTAGTCAACAATTTTTCGACTCAAAACATGTTTCCGAGAGCTCAATTTCTGCAAAATAATTCATAGCAAACAAAAATTATGTTTAATTTGCCATTTTCAGCAACAACCAACGTTAATTGAATCATGTAACACTTGCTCTGACCTTTAACTTTGAAATAGTAACTTTGAAAGTACCTGCAACTTATTACCTCAGTCTTATAGAAAAGTATCTAACTTCAGAAAGTTACTTTTGAGGATGAGTAACTTTTAAAAATATCCAGTTATTTTTTATACAATGTAACTGTAGCTCTGACTAGTTACTGTACATTTAAAAAGTAACTGGTCCAACCCTGGCTGGATCCACTTATCGAAATCCGCCATGTAGATCAGACTTTCCACGCAATCGTAAGGCATTTTCTGAACACAGATGTAAGAAATTTCGGTCTTCTGTTACGGATATTCGCCTACTCCGATACACTTATTACTGTTCCCATGGATATGTCTTATTCTCGGATTGGACCGCAACCAATTTATTGTTACACGGCGTGGATGCAAAATAAGGCGTCATAATTCTTTGTTTATTATGTACATTGCTCATGAGCACTTAGAATAGATAGATTGAGTTGGAAATTTTCGGAAATCCTTCTTCCGAATGCCCCAACGTATCAGAAAAATAACTAGTGTCCCGCTTATCTACAATATTCCGAAACAGCATCGATTGTCGATCAGATTAGTTTGCACCCAATTTCAAGGTAAAAACTGTATGTACCTGTTTGTCAAATATTTTCTATAATTACTAGTAGCATATTGTGTTGTTTTACAAACGCAATAATTATATGGATCAATTTTTGTACATTTGTATGATTTTGATATCTATCGTTTCACAACTTTAGTTCAACAATTATAAAAATGAGTCTACACTACAATAAAATCGCAGTCACGATCTGCCTAATAAATTTAAATGCTAAAATATACAATATTACTAAGAATAAATTAAACTATAATATTTACACATATCAAACTGTTAGGTGACAGCCGCCTTTGATGTACCGAGCGTGTCGATTTTGAGCAGAAAAGCCG
>OFHS01000828.1:0-21542 GCA_900245855.1 Calvadosia cruxmelitensis
GTCAAATAAAAACGATGCAATCCATTGAAGTAGGTGTCCCTTGATGCCGTAATGTTCCAGCTTCAGAAGTAATTTATCATGTGGCTCACTGTCAAAGGCCTTTGCAAAATCGATGTATATAACATCCACACAGGTTTTAGCCTCTAAGGCTACGGTCTAGTCGGTAATGGATTCTAAGATGAGCAAGCAGGAACAAGGTGTGGTAAAACTCCGTCATCCACAGTAAAAACACTTGAAAATTGATCGCTGAGTAGCTGTGATTTTGAGCCATCATCTGTATGTATGTTTCCGTCTCTGTCTCGTAATGGTGAAATACCTGTTTTCTTCTTAAGACGAGAATTTACGAAGGAGTAAAAAGCCCGAGGATTCTTCTCTTTGATAATACGACGCTCCACATTGGACTTATATTTTTCAATCTTTTTCTTACATTGCTTGGCAAATTCCTTGTACAGGGTTTGTCCGTTTGGTTGTCCTCGTTTGTGCCACAATGCTTTCTTCTTCCGAACTAAACGTTTGATATACAGAGGATATTCTTTTACACCACCTTTCGAAAGTTTCCATGGTATAAATTCCGCAATTAATGTGTGTATGAAGTCAAGGAAAATGGTATAAACGGTGTCCACGTTGGTAGAGTTCAAAAACAATGAAACCCAATCTGTAGTAGAAAGTATGTGATGTATTGCTTTGTTTTGTATTGCTTTGCTTTTATTTGCTATTGATTGATTGATGGATGGATTGATTGATTGATTGATTGATTGATTGATTGATTGATTGATTGATTGATTGATTGATTGATTGATTAATTGATTGATTGATTGATTGATAGCTAGTTAGAGTTTACAAGGTCAATCGAGTAAAACAAATTTTCTTGGATTTTCCACAGGAGAACATCTGAGAGCGCCAAGGTTGCAAGACCTACCAGCGTTGAAAAAATACCAAGTCCCGTTCCTCTGGAATCGCGATGGCCTACGGACAGGATTAAAATTCAAAGATATTGATGATCCCTGGGCGGAAAACAGAAAACGGAGTCATCATTGGGGCTCAAAACCCCAGCCGTTTTTAAACGAGATTGAGCTAGAAGATGACCCAGAGAAAATCAAACTAGATCACAATTATAAAACATTTGTAGAGAGCGATGAACCTATTGGAAAAGAACTTGAAATGTCCTCGTTTGGCAACGAAGTAGGGTTAGTCAATAAACGAAATGTCAAAGATTTGCAAGAGAGTGTAAAGGAAAACTCCCGCGTGGTGGACGAACAAGCTGATTTACTCAACGTAAAAAATAATATTGATAAACGAGATGTGGAACCACAAAGCACGAGCGAAAAGACCAAAAATGCGGAGGCAAAATTTCATCAAATTTTTGCACGACTTGGAAGAGCAATACAAAACTCTAACCAAACATTAAAAAAAGAGAAACAACCCATCGTTGCACCAGCCGTGAAGGGATATGTTCCTTCTAAAAAACCAACAACGAGACAACAGATTCAAACGCACCCAGAGCAAAATAAAAGACAAATTTTACCAGGCAGCCATGTCAACAATAGCGTTGGAAACCACGACCTTCACGTTATATCTCTGAATGGCGACAAAAAACCGCACGCCAGTGTTGTAGACGTTGGTCTTCACAAACAGTTACAAGAACAATCTCTCGTCGAAAGCAAAAATCAAGCTATGAAAATATTGAAACTGAAAGAAAGTAAAGACAATTCACAAGATAACGGATTGAACGAGGAGATTGGGACGTTAAAAGTAGATAACCCAATCAAGAACAAGGTTCATGACCACGTGACAGTAGCTGCAACAGCTGCTAAAACGGACAAAGATGGCGCCAAGAAGCCTGCAAAACGTCTTTTGACGCCAAGAACGAAGATTGAACTGCCAAGTTCTGATAAAGACAAGGCACCTAAAATAGTCCCTGCTAACGTGGCCAGAGCAGTTGCTATGGCAATGGAGCAGCTGAAGAGGGATAGGATGTGGGGCAAAGTGTTCATTCATGTTTTGCCAAGTGGAAAGTTGAAAGTCATGGTACAAGAAACGAAGAAGATTCCAGACTAAACGACGCAGGGGAGGTTCTTCTTTTGCCGTGTTGCTTTTACAATGAGCTGCTTCTGCTGGCAAGAAGCTAACCAGATATATGAACTCATTTCTTTAATCAATCTATCTTAATTGACCAGAAGTCGTTAGGAAGCCATGTACTCCTGGGAAATGTTTGTTTTAATGGTATCCATCTTTTCTATCTTCCTTGCTGTGTTAATACACCATGCATTATTATAAAAATAAGGTTACAATCTGTCCATCAGTCTATCTTCGCTCGCAGTCTGATGTGGACACTTTGAAAGTGCTTTTCTGTAAGCAACACGTCTCACACTTTCCTGATTTACAGCTATTGTTTTGTTTTATTGAAATACATTCAGTCTACTCAAAATGAGAATCGTCGTTTATTCTTCACCCAATATGCAAATCTATCGTGTTATTGTAAAACATACGAGAAGGAAGCAGCTTTAAGAAGCAGACGCTGACGGGTTTTATTGGATCGACTGCTGCTTTCAGCCAAGCGCAGTCTCGAAGTATGCTGGGATTCAGTTGAGTCTAATCTTCTTCGCATGAGCAGGTAAGTAGAGCTGGCTTTGCTCAGGCTTTGCTATGATTGTCCATTTCCACAATGTTCTTGGCTGTCAAACATGGCTGTCAAGTATGTCCCTATCCGAACTCCAGACAGGTAATCAAGTTGATATGGTCGCTTAAGACAGGTAAATTTTACTGCTTGAGCTTTAAAAGAATTACTTGAAGGTGGTCATTGAAGACAGGTGGTCGCATAAGACAGGGAATCGTTTTAGAAACCATTTCAAGTGCCTTGTATTTATAAGACAAGTGTGCTGAACCATGCAAACAGATATATATTCTAACATCTGGGTCGACAAAAATAAAGTCACTCACAAGACGGTTGAACTGTATAGAAGCAACGACAAGGTCCGGTTAATGAGTCTCCTTTACGAATACTCTGTACTTTTATATCGGATTGGACAATAAGAGTAGAATTTGAAAATTAATGTAGAAGACGAAGAAGGAGGCTTTCGAATTCCATATATTTTGGAGAGACGCTTCTGGTCCCACGACAGGGAGAGATGACAGAGCTCCAAGGAGGACATACTGTATGGTCGTTGGTGCCAGAGCTCTATTTTGAGACACAGCGTAGAATACAAGACAGACGGAGTTATTGACACGACGGAGTACAGACGGGAAAGAGGATGATTACAGGATGACACGGCTACATATTCATACAATCACGTGACTAAACAATGACGACATCAAGTTCACACTAACCACGCGTCAGCCATTACTTTATCAACACAAGGTTTTGTGCTTTAATATAATTGAATGAGAAAGTAAACATCCACTTGTTTTTGTGAAACTGTTGTTGGTCCTTAGATGGATTTTCAGTCGTACTGCAACACATCAGTCGTTGCAAGCCTATTGACTGATCTTCTTAGCTGTAGCCGATATTGCCTTTGCAACGTTCTTTTTGACTTGGTCGCAATAGACATCGACCACTTTTAGATTCGGCAGCATGATGGTGTAAATCTCAGTCGTAACTCCATAAATAGCTATCGCCTCCGAGCAATTGCGAGGGTACTAAAGACAGATTAAAACGGCGAAATGAAATTATTTACGATTGCAAAAGTAAACACAGATATCAATATCATCATAAGAAATTGGAAGTTTTTAAAACAGCAAAACTAACCTCAAATTGAATATAACTTGCATCTGTAGCCTCGGTTAGACTGCTTTCAGTTACGGATCCATTGAGTGATTGACATTTCACTTTACCGCTGGCCAACAAGAAGGCGTTTGCAGACTTGCATTTGGGATCAGCATTGCAATCGAGACTGCATGTGGCCACATCGCGCACTGTTTTTTCATTCAACACTGCCATTGTGGATGATTTCCCCTTCAACACTCTGGCTGATATTCCCACAGTTCGATGTTTTCTTTCGCATTGTGAAATGATTTCTCCTACGAAAGCCAAAAGGAGTAGAGCTTGGAGGCAGAGCGCAAGCACCTTCAGCGATGACATATCGACAAGTGATGATGTTTCTGACTTCTGATTCCGAATTATAAGGCGCAGTTTTTGCAGAAACACCTGGATATACTGAGCCTGACGCAATTCAGTACACAAGACTTCATGTCTGGTTTCTTAATTGCATAAGAATGGTTTAGAATAAAATAAACCAGGCGATGGATTTTTTGACGTTAAATCGACTCCATCTAGTTTAAGTTTATTGCATAGGTTGGTTTGTATACACGTCATTTTGATTAGTGCTGCTATTACAGACAACTGTTCCGGGTTGTTGACGATTTTAGAGAAGAACAAATTACTAGAAGTCATATGCCTTACATTCCTAACTAAATATCTCGCAGCGAACAGAATTTCTTTGAATGAAAAAGTCAAGCAAAAAGCATGTGAACACGCGTTTCTATTCAATTAAAACAAGGACAGCTTGGTGCGATCAGAAAAATACGCTTAAATCGTCAGCCTCATACTGTTCACTTTAAATAACTGCGTCAAAGAGTTTTCAAAACAAAAACAAGTGCACCTGGAATCTCACTAGTCCCTCTTACAAATTTAAATGTATTTTTAAAAAGTGAAATTGTAAAATTTTTAATAATTTTCTTTTCTTTCGCGTTTGTAATGCATACGACTATCTAAGTTAACTTGAGTTAACTGTTATAGCTGTTTCCCTAACTTTTCAAGACATTTTCAAGTAAAAATCTGTTTTTTTTTTCTGGCAATTTTGGAGTATGCAATCTAACATAATAATGGCACACATCCATCCGATTTCCAGAGGTCTTATTCATGGACCGGGACTAAAGTGTAGTCCGGGACTAAATCTCAAGTCCCATACAGATATCAGTAAATTAATCCAGACTGAATATTTAGTCCCGGACTACGCTTTTTGTCCCGGTCTATAAATGAGGCCCCAGGGGTGTACCTCCCCACCCCCCACTCACCAGAGGTCTTTTTCTTCGCGAGAAAACTAAGACTAGAAAAGCATCTTGAACAACTTTCCACGCACTGGACTCTACAGATCGAATAAATCAAGAATAAAGTTGTACTAGTTTTCTACAGATCATTGTGGCGTACAGTTTTGATACAGTCTGTCGAGGCAATTTCTTACTTTCAGATTATCTTAGGCCTGAAGTTGCAACTTTAAACAGCTTCTGATTCTTCCTATGTAATCGTGAGATGCCTCATAGACTTACGTAGCACCATTGTATAACATTTCGGTCGTCATTATTTTGCTGATTAGCGTTGACGTAAAACAAGCAATTCCTCCGAGACTGAAACTTTTACTTTAAAACTTCACCCATCGGCTTTTTCCTTACTTTTCAATATCGTCCGAATTGTAGGCAAATGGATATGAAAGCCTGCACTGCATCAAACATAATTTGTATTTACAATTTTATTTTAACAAACTTTAGGAAGAAGTACAGTTGCTATCAAAAGATATGTTCTACAGAATTCCGAGAATCAATCAATCTAGTTTAACGTAAATATCTGAGCAGGAATCGGCTTCAGGAGAAACATTAGGCAGTATTTCGAACAACTTTTGATTCTCGAAAAGCTTTCTGCACCGTTTTCCGTTTATCAACCTCACAAGTTTCCTAAGACGTTGCGCTACGAACGAAAGCATTAGGGCAAGAATGTCAAGTTACCTTTTAAAAGTAACTAGTTACTTTTGAAAGTGGAAAGTTTCCTACTTCAAAACGCACATTGCAATTAATTATGTCTAGAATAATGTCTACTCGGCTGTCGCTAAAGCCTAAAGGGCCACTGAAGGGTTGAAAGCAGTGATGCTTTGTAATTCACAGAAATGAGAGGGCAGATAAAAAGTGAAGAATATGTAGGGAGCGAAGACTCGTCCCCGCATGAAGGGTCCTAAGGACCCGGAGGCATGCTCCCCCGGAATGTTTTTCAATATTCGCCTTTCGAAAACGTATCTGAGTCAATTTCTAAGGTGAAATTAACGCTCACATACGCAGGGGTGCACGGAATGCAACTTAGTTTGGATTTCACAAGGTTGAATGACAAATTCTTTGTTTATAACGTGGCTGCCCATAAATCCAGTGCGACTTCAGACCTTCAGTCATATTTCTGCGAACTGAACTCGAAAACAAAATATTTCAAGCCAAAACAGCTTTGTTGTAGGGTTGCTATTTCAATGTTGTACTTGTACATGCAGTATTTGAAAAGAGCTCGTTTGTTGTAACCAGGGAATAGGTGCAATACAGTAGGAAATGCTTACAACATTTTAAGACGTGAGGGGACGGCGTTTCCCCCAAAAAATTAGTGGGCGGACGGAATTCTCCCGCGTTCCTCTTTCAAATCATCACGGTTAAAAGCAATACAGTCAAACCTGTATTAGCGGTTGCCTCTATAGAGCAGCCACCTGTGTATAAAGGCCACTCTTCATAACCCAAAACTGACACTTTCTATGGAAATCAACCTGGACAGAAAGGCCACCTGTCTATAATCAGGTCCTTTTTCTCAGGTCCCGAAAGTGACCGTTATAGACAGGTTTCACTGTAATGTGAAGTTGCTCCTACAACCACTGCAATCAAGGGCCTACAAAATACATAAAATTCCAAATATCACATTTTATTGATTTTGTTTGCCACTATTTATATTTAAATTGATTTGCTTTGTTTATGATGCTTAATTTATGCCCTTAAAAGACTTATTATCAGTAATAATTATGATGATTATGCAGCTATCACATATATTTTGGATTAAAAACAAAATCTAACTATGCATATTTTCACCTACACAACAATAATCTCTCGCAAACAAACTGTGGCATAACTTGACGACGGTAGCTCAAATTCGATAGAAACACAGCCAGGGAAAGTATCAGATTTAGAGTGCAAGGGATCATCAACTTTCTTGCCTGTGTCACAACTTGGGAGCTCATATCCTAGAATATCGTGTTCATCACCCTCATCTGAAACCGTTCTGTGAGAGCACTGTGTACTACAAGAGCAGGCATCTTCCTTCTGAGAAAGCCAATGCAAGCTTGAAGCTTTGCTGATGATACGTCTATGTGTCCCTGGAACAGTGAGACCGATTGTTTTCATTTTGAAACTATCAGGTGTAATGTTATCATCCTTCATCATGTCAACGTACCAATCTGCGATAATGTTTTCCGGGTACTTAACTTTCCAACCAGGAAGTGGCAAAACGACTTGGCTAATCTTATCTGAGTGCTGCTTCACGTAATCTTCACAAGCAATGATTGGATCACTAGCTCCTTGCGTCATCTTGCAGTCAGATTCTTGCATTAAAATCAAATCACCCGGAATAACCTTCTTCCCATAAGTCAAGATCCTCTTTGATAAAATTCTATTCCAGATTAAGCTGCAATAACTGTGAACGTAGAATAATCGCATTGAATAAGGAATGTTGCATATTGCCTTTGCGCAGCCTTCTTCTGTCAAGCCATGTCGATGAAGCGCTTTCAAGACAAGCATTTCTCGTGTTTTACCATGAGGCATCATCTTAATAGTGCCGCTAACATCTTCCGTATCTTGGAAGTATTTCTTAGCCAAGTCTGCTTGAGAGGAGGTGTCATTCGGAGAGAATAACAGATCGACCGTCTTTCGCATATTACCTTGCAACAAAGACCGGCCGATATCGCAACTGTTTACATCATTGCTTTCCAATCCAAAACGCTGTGGACCAAAATAATTCAGAAAACCCTCCGTGCTAACATTGTGTGCAGCTTCACGCAAATGATTGACCACGTTGCCATCACTGGCAGCACACGTAACATCACGGATTGTGATACAAAACTTATTCCCAAGCAGGTCCCCCTGATGCAACGGCTTTGATAACACTTGACAATTTCTGATCGTGATATCAGACACTTCAGAATGGTTTAACTTCTCAATTCTTACCACTGGAACATCTTTAACACACATCTGCTGATATGTCACAGCCTTTTTATCTTTGATACCAGCAAAACAGAAATACGATGGTTTGACATTCAGCTCAGCAGCAAGCCTGTTCACGACATTTAACGTTTCAAAGTTCCTTTTGCGTAATACAAAATGAGAGAAAACAGGAACTTGTGCGATATTTGAAACTGATGTTTTAGAAGACCGGTTACCCTTCTGTCTTCGACGTACGTTAATAATGTAGCCTTTTTCCATGTCTGAGTGTGTTTTTGATTCAAGGAAGGTACCAAAGTGTCGTGAAATTAATCTATGAAGCTCAGTGCGTTTGGCTTTGTCATTGACTGTAATTAGATCAAATGTGTCATTTGCTTTAGCATCCGTTTTAATCCAGGAAGCTTCATCGCGATGACAGTGGATGAATATAAAAAAAGCATTTGTTACATCCTTTCCCAAAATAGTGCAAAATTCGTCAAATGTAGCGTCTTTTTTGATAACCAAAACACGATTGTTCTGCATACTTTGATCATTTGTAGGTTGAATGTTTGCCGCCAAGCAAGGGAACTCATACCTCAAACACCAATACAGCAACCTGCGTTTCTCTTTTGATTCAAATGCCGGAAACTCAACAGATACATTGTCTGTCGGGCCGCTGCAAAACATTAAGTTCCGAATTTCAGTGAGCCATTTCTCATCCAACAATTCACGCAACATCTCGCTTGGATTATTACCTCCATGCTCTGTATTAATAACAATTTCATCTTGGACGTCCAATTTGAGTCGTTTCTCGTCTGTGTTTGCTTCAGCTACAGTAGAGGACCTCTTTAAAGAATACTCGTGGGTTCTTGCAGTAGCGTTGTTTCCCTTGAGAAAGCTGTTGCTCGAACTTGAAGGAATAAAATCAAAGTCTACCACTTTGTTATCCAGAGATATTTCCTTTACAACAAAATCTTCAGGAATAGATTTTATCGTTCCACGTATCACAGGTCTTTTGTGAAGGTAGCAATCGATGCCAAACTTGTTCAAAATAACTTCGTCTTCCACGACTCCAATCTTTTCATCGTCCTCCGCCATCTTGAAATCTGTCATTGAAAGCCTCGACTTGTTGAAGACAGCTGAGGCTCTGAAATTCGATGAAAATTTATAAGTTTTTTTTACATTATTTATTTATTTTTAGTTAAAATTGGTCTTATTCATGGCCGAGACTAAAACATCTAGTCTGGACTAAATTGCTAAAATTTGTTTATGGGAGTTGAGATTTAGTCCTGGAATACGCTTTGCTCCAGGTCCATAAATAAGGCCAAACCTGTATTAGCGGCCACCTGTGTATAAAGGCCACTCTTCATCACCCCATAATGACACTTTCTATAGAAATCAACCTGGAGAGAAAGGCCACCTGTCTATAAAGGTCATTTTCCTCAGGTCCTAGAGCCTCCAGACGTGACCGTTATAGACAGGTTTCACTGTATGTGACTATTATTTTTGTATATTTCGTAATTAATGTAAATGTATTTTTCGCAACAATTTATGCAAAATGAATAGCAAATTTATATCATGTGGAAGTATAATTTTTCTACCTTCTCGGATTCTTGTATTTACGTACCAGATCTTGTAACTGCTGTTTCGTATTTACACGCAGTGAAAAACGAACGGAAATAAAATAACATATGATGATGATTATGCAAATTTAAAATCCAATTATGCAATACTGTCAACAGAAATATTCAGTCTCTGGGTTAGTGGCTCGCCTTTGCAAATCGCTCGTCATTTCTCATCGAGACATTATTACCAACTCTAAACAGACGAGTGACCACAAACAATAAAGAATTGCAGTCTGTGTGTTAGTGGCTTGCCTTTGGAAATAGCTCGTCATTTCTCACCGAGACATGACCAACTCTAAGCAAACGAGTAAACGGATGACCACAAACAATAATAATTGCTACAAATATAACAGTTTTCAACTGTTAAAATAAGCACCACGCTACAACCCATCTAATGAGTATATGCATCAATCGAAAATAGAATTTCCTTTATATACATCAACGTTTGTTATAGTTTCTACCAATCACAGACAGCTTTCAAGAAATAAATTTAAAAGACAAATGTTTCTTAATAATTAATGTCTTGGAATCCAAGCGGTCTACTTCATCCCTTCTCGTAGCTTTAAAGCCAATTGCTGGCATGTATCTCTTTAAGGCGACGAGAGGAGTTAGCTGGAAGGACAATCTTTTCCGCAGCAACATTCCACGACGAGGTATCAAGAAGTAGACGAGTTACTCAAACGCAAATTTCCTCCTTCTGTATGACTGCCAAAACAGAGAAGGAACAAGATATATGTGACTAGAAAGGAAATGCTGGAAAAATACAGTCAAACCTGTATTAGCGGCCACCTCTATAGAGCAGCCAACTGTCTATAAAGGCCATTTTTCATAACCCCAAAATGACACTTTCTATATAACTCAACCTGGATAGAAAACCACCTGCCTATCAAGGTCATCCTCCTCTGGTCCCTAAGGTGACCATTATAGACAGGCTTCATTGTACTGGTGTCAAGGCTTGGAATGCACTACAGTGAAACCTGTCTACAATGGTCACCTCTGGGACCTGAGAAAAATGACCTCTATAGACAGGTGGCCTTTCTGTCCAGGTTGATTTCTATAGAAAGTCCCATTTTGGAGTTATGAAGAGTGGTCTTTATATACAGGTGGCTGCTCTATAGAGGTGGCCGCTAATACAGCTTTGACTGTATTTTTCCAGCTAAAAAAATCAACAATAAATTGCAAATAGTGTACTATGATTTTCAAGATCCGTATTGCTGTATAATAAAACATTAATTATTGTTCATAGGATGGTTTCTGCTCCATGAAAAAAAGTTATTTGTAACTTAATAAATGTTCAGATTAAAGTCACACACATACACCATTAATTATAAACAAATATTTTCAAATTCTATTTTGCAAGCATGCTTTTGGTCTAAACATTTAAAGAGAAACCAAAAGTTATAAAGCTTTAAAACCCATGTCCTGCTTGTAAAACTATTTAAATGAAGGCTTGAAGTCGCTTCATCAATTGCTGATTGGTTGCTTGCTAAGGACTAACTATTTGATTGGCTATGTGCTGCTACTTTTGACCTGTTTTGAAAACGTGTATACACGTCAATAGCAGGACAAGGGTTTAACAATATGAGACCACTTACGCCTGGTCTCTTGCGTGGTCGCTGAAGACAGGTTTGATAGTAATTAATCGCCTCTTACCGGTGCAGTTGATTGGCGTCTCGTTACTGCATCGGCCTCTCTGTCCAGCAACTGACGATATGCTGCTTCCTCTTGTCTGAAATCAAGAAATGTCCAGCATATCAGTTGCCACTGTATAACGCGCCAGCCAACAGAATAAAGCCATAAGCGTGAACTACAGTCATTTGAAATAAACCCTGTCTTGACGGTCTCAAAGTAGTGGGCAGAAGAACATTTCATATGATATTGTGGACGTTGAACTAGAAGATCTATGTCGCATCCAAGAACAATGGACATGACGGCATTGAAATACAAACGAACTTCACTATGCATCATCAGATTTCATTAGCATCAGCTAATTACTTTATTGAGAAATGACGCTAGTAATTAAGAGCCAATCAGAACGTACCGTTCTTGCCGCAAGTCATGAGCTTGTTGCCTTGATAATAGTTGTCGTCTTTCTGCCTTCTCTTCGATCTGTTTGTTGTTTTCATTATGGTGAGATAAAACAACAGCAGCATACTTATCAGCGTCAAATGAAAAATGAACTATTTATTGAATGAAGTGCCACGTGTGTCATCGCAATGTCAACTCCTAAAGTCATCCTTATAGATAAAACATCCTATGTTAAGAGATCACCTGTGTTGAGATACCACCTGTGTAAGAGACCACCTGTGTTAAGAGACCACCTGTGTTAAGAGACCACCTGTATCAAGAGACCACATGTGCTAAGAGACCACCTATGCCAAGAGACCGCATGCATCACAAAGCATCTAACACGGTAACACCCCGATTCATGATCGAACAGATCCCCAGACAGTTGTATACAAATCTGTGCAATTTGGTTTTCATCCTCTGAACAAGGGATACATAGAGTCCACAATACATATCCAGCCAAAGGGACACATGTGTAGCAGGCTGCTGTAAACTGTGTAATACGTTGATGCAATGGTCACAAGTGGCGTTCCGTCTGTACCTCAGCTTGTCTTAGCTTCTCCGTTTCTTTCTTAGCTTGTTCTTCTTTCTCTCGCTTTCTCTTCAGCAAGTGTTGATATTCTTCCATCTCTTGTACGAGTTGTTCTCTTTGCTTCAATGTTTCTTGTTGTTTCTCAAAGACGGCTTTCATTTTGTCGCCAATCTGCTCTTGCCGTTCTTTGAACACCTAAAAATCGGGGCAAAATAAAAACAAAACGTAAACTCAAAGAGCGATTGAACCTGGTAGATTGGACGTCCAAGGGAATGAATAATTGTACCAGATTAAATGAATAATATTAAATCAAGAAGACACGGATTGCCGTGAATGACACAATGGAACTACAGCTGTCCTCTGAATGCTATCCTGGTACACTGTGCCGTAGAATACTGCATCATTCTATGCCATTTCTCAGATACAATGTAAACCACAATGAAGCCTGTCTATAATGATCACCTTTGGGACCTGAGAAAAATGACCTCTATAGGCAGGTGGCCTTTCTATTCCGGTTTTATTTCATCATCATCATCATCATCATTTATTCAGAGACCATCTAAGCCCTTTATGGGCTTTTTTTCAATGGACTGATACATAACAAAGTGGATACAACTATTTACAAGATATTTTCAGGTTTTTTTTAAATAGTAGAAATTAAATAATCTACACATAATTTCTCGAAAGCCAAGCTGTCAGCAGTTTCCTTCATCAAGGACGGCAGGCCGTTCCACAGTCGAGCGCCAGCAGACTGGAAAGAATGACGATGACTTTTCTGGATGTAGATATTGTTTGTGGTGGATGATCGTGTCTTGGTAGTGTTAGGAGAAGAGAAGAATGTGGAAAGACAAGGATGTGCGTGATCAAACTTGATTTTGTGTGCCCAGGAAAGCTGATGGAATCTCACCCTGTCTCTGATACTAAGCCAACCAGATTGACTCAGCATATGTGAGACAGGGGTCCTGTAGTGGCATTGAAGCACTGTCCATTTACATGTTGCTGCTCTACAGAGGTGGCTGCTAATATATGTTTGTCTATACTTAAATTAAGATGCAGCTCCACGGAACGAAGCGATATTGTCATTATGAGCTATAGTGAAACCTGTCTGTAATGGTCACCTCTGGGATCCGATGAAAACGACCGATATAGACAAGTGACCCTTTCTGTCCAGGTTGATTTCTATAGAAAGTATCATTTTGGGGTTATGAAGAGTGGCCTTTATACCCAGGTGGCTACTCTATACGAGTGGCAGCTAACAGGTTTGACTGTACCTTACTATTTATCTTGTGTGGACTTACAAGTGCAACATGTATGTAACGTTTCTGATATGTAACTACTAATTGATTTAGGATAATCACTTTAGCTACTTTTTCCACATCCATATGCATCTGGATTTTGAAAATTCCGGGACGTAGCACAGTGTTTCCTGAGAACGGCTTGATAGTTGACACCACTGCCCTATAGAATTATAGAATTGGCTTAAAAGTAGCATGATAATGCCAATGATTGAAGTCTTGTTCGCATAACAAGTTGTATATTTTGTGAATAACGATGAAAACCCAAAATTCTTATTTCTGATTGACTTTTTAAGAAAATGAAAGTAGTCAGTAGCGAAATAGTTAGCTACTTTTTGGGAGAAGTAGCGAGTAGTTGTAGCTAACTACATTATTTCTCATGTAGTTGTAGTTTTAGCAAACTACATTTGTAGAGAGTAGTTGTAATTGTAGCGAACTACAAAATTAAAGTAGTCAATCCACCACTGGAAAAGAATGGTACACGCGATCATGTGGTAATTACAGCATGGGGCACAAAATAAAATAATGTGCGGTACCTCCACTTTCAACAAGCCAAAATAAAAAAATCAGTTGAGTACAGGAACACTTAACACACTGTTAAACAAACATTCTACATCACATTGTGTTTTAGTCAAATAATGTAGGCAAAAATCAAATTTTAGTTTTGTGGACTTTCAGTATTAAGGGTTTTGGTAAGTGCCAAAATAGACTTAAATACGATTTGATAACTTACAAAGTAGATCTTTTCACGCAAGTTTGATTATGGTTCATCTAAAGATACCTGTTTCATGAGGCGTTCCCTTGCAACTCTTTCGCGTTCCCATTCTGCCTCACGCTTCAGCCATTGCTTAGCAGCCTCTTCTCTGCAAAGTAAACAACACAGCGAGGCATCAGATCCCAGTGGAGTGAAACCTGTCTATAACGGTTACTTCTGGGACCTGCGAAAAATAACCTTTATAGGCAGGTTGCCTTTCTGTCCAGGTTGATTTCTATAGAAAGTGTCATTTTGAGGTTATCAAGAGTGGCCTTTATACACAGGTGGCCACTAATACAGGTTTGACTGTACAGTGAAATCCCACTAATATCATTATGGTTTTCCAATCAAAAATCGTGATAATAAGCGGGTCGTCGCATTAAGCAGGTACAAATAGTTGATTCCGACAGAGCTTGGTTCTCAAACTCAAGTGATATTAACCAAGGTGATATTAACTAATGTGAAAGTAATACCTTGAACTTCTAAGTTAAAATGATAAGATGTCATGTTTACTTTGCTTCAGCATGTCTCCAAGAAAGAAACTGAACGACATAGACAGAATTTTCCAGGATCTGGGGAACAACAAGGCTCTGACTGTGCATGGTTTTGGAGACACATCCCATATGGGCCATAACGCTAGCCCTTAAACCAGATCAAAAGTTGAATCAGTGCAAACTTGTGCAGAATCTAACGGAGCTGTTTGTGAAAGCCTTGCGTTGAAGCCTCGCTTTGTTTTCTAAAAGATTGATAAAATTATTTCTGTGGAATGGGCACATTGAATTTGCTGTGCTTGCCTTGGTAAATAATTGCGCTTGAATAGTTTAAAAGGGGAATTTCAGTTTCTTGGAAGTCGTATCTGAGCTAAGAAGCAATGCATAGGATATAACGCTAGCCAAAGCTACGTACCAGCTTGGACAAGCTAGTACTATCTGAAATAATAACATAACATATTATATTATTAACCCCTGTCCTGCTGGTAAAACTATTTAAATGAAGACTTGAAGTCGCTTCACCAATTGCTGATTGGTTGCTTGCTAAGGACGAACTATCTGATTGGTTATGTGTTGCTACTTTTGACCTGTTTCAAAACGTGTATACCCGTCAATAGCAGGACAAGGGTTAATATTATAAGTACTTACTGATACAACATATTCATTTCTGTTTCTCGCTCTCTCTCAAGTCGTAGTTGATCAGCGACAACCTACAGTTGAGTAAAAATGGGAGAACGTGTATTATACCAATAAAAATTTCATTTCCTTTAATAAAAAGCTTGTCTTCATTTCTCTCTCTTATTTTTCTTGCACAGTGAAACCTGTTTGTAATGGTCACCTTTGGGATCTGAGAAAATTGACCTTTATAGACAGGTGACCTTTCTACCCAGGTTGAGTTCTGTAGAAACTGTCATTTTGGGGTTTGAAGAGTGGCTTTTATACACAGGTGGTTGCTCCATAGAGGTAGCCTAGGGTGGTTAAAAAAAGTCGACTTTCGAAATGTTATCGGGATCAAGGCCAAAAAGTTGTGAAACAGGGTAAAAACGTTGCATGCAAAAGGAAAATCAATTCGAAGCACGTTTAGAACTCTCGAATCATCGTTTTGTGTTCTGCCGCATAGCGACTTGAACCGTACAAGCGGTGATGGCGATCAGATGCGAAAGCTTCGCCTTGTCAATCATTATCAGCAGCGAAAGGAGTCAGATTTCACGAGGCGTCTTCAGACAACCCAGACAACCTAGCCGCATCAAACTTGAAACTCTCGGCCCACCGTGGCAAACTCTCCTTGCAAACTTCACATCGGTGGTTTGCTCATTCAACCTTTATTTCACTCTGACGGACAACGAAACAGCCACATAACTCGGAGAATATGAGTTTAAAGACGTCGCTTTGACTGTTAAAGAAATTTTCCGAACAAAGTGTCAAATTGCCACGGACAGAAGAATCAGCTAGTTGGAATGTGAAGATAATTTCATTGATTCTGTTTGCAACGGCTGTTCAAATGGCAAGTTGCTGCTGTCATTTATGTGATGTCCTTGATAGATCAGGTAAACACACTGTACCAGTGTGTGACGTTTTATTATTACTGTGAACGAAACACGAAGACTACGTCTGCCATTTTTTTCTATTTGTTGGAATCTCTTGCATGGCCTACTTGCACTGATAGCATGACGATCTGATGTATGGATTCTCCCTCCTCAACGATTTCACGTCACGGCCGCTAGGCAAAAGCCGACCGGAACGACATCGCACAACGACTAGAGCAAAAATAGATGAACAGATCTATTGGCACTCAGTTAGACTGCTGAGTTTATTCGTAGTTCTGAATTGTATTGCTTGAAAATATCGCCGTTCATGAATTTATTTTCGTGTCATGATTGTTGTGCAAATGTTCAAAATCATCATTATAGCACATTATGTGCCTTTTCCGTTGCCTCCATGCGTTGTGTCGGTTGTGAGACGACCAGCTAGCCAGCTACTACTGAAGGCGTTCATTTCAAGTTCGGAACGAGATGGCAACAGATGGCTGCATAATTCTATTCGATTTCCGAGAACATTTTCATGAAATTTGATAAGCGATCGCACACATGAAATTTGATTACCGCGACTCCTTAGTTGGATGCCGCAAAGGGCGATTTTGAAGTAAGGCTATGCAAAACTAAATTAGCTCACAGAAGTCGGAAGACAATAAACGAAAAAACATGCTTACCCGAATCCTGAGTCATTTCGCTACACAGCGGTTCAAAGTTTACGTCCATAGAGCAAATGTGGCGACCACACAAAAATCATTTCAGAAGACCAGAGTTCAGCCTAAAAATAGGTAGTCTGCTGTACATTCCATCCAATTCTACCGAAACTACTTTATGAACTGAACTGGTTTTGATATCAATATGTAGCTAAATGATGTGCAGACCCCGTGAAACCCTTTTCATATCTTGTAACTTTTTCCATCGATGCCTGTTTTAACTCTTGTTCAGAAATTTGCTCAAATATCAAAGTTGCAAGTTTGAAGGCGCGGTTTGTTATGTTTCCATACGCTTTTCACATTATAACTAAATGCATAAGAAAGACAATTTATTTCTCTTTCTAGCAAGGGTAAAATTAGTAAGTTACGCCCAGAAACGGCGTCATAATTGCGATTTTACGAATTCAACCCGATTTGTGGTCAAAACGGAAGTCGCGCAAGAAGGCTCACTACGGAGGAAAACGGCTCAAAAGGGCAACATTTCAAGCTCAATTCGAGAGTTCTAAACGTGCTTTGAATTGAATTTCCTTTTGCATGCAACGTTTTACCATGTTTCACAACTTTTTCGCCTTGATCCCGTTAATATTTCGAAAGTCGACTTTTTTGAACCACCCTAAGGTAGCCGCTAATACAGGTTTGACTGCATATCTTAAATTATCTTTGAAATATTAGTGTAGTACATGGGTCTCCCAAAAAACATGTATGTGTGCTTATGCGGTTTCCCAGATCGTTTCAAGTCTGTAAATTGTTTGCATTGTAGTTTGAACTATGTACAATGTACTTTGACTAATTGATCTGTGTGTATGTACCTGTGTTAGAGGCTGCATGAAAATGAGGCAGCGTCGGAGCAGTCCGTATGCACGTGACCTTCGCCCTCACTCTCGTTGTAGCAGCTTACGGAAAGAGCGCTTTCTGGCTGTGTAGTGTGAGTTTGACATTTTGTTATAGTTATAAATTTCGAGCACCTAAACTTGAGAAGTGTGTTCTTCTCTGAGTGGTGTACTTGTCTTTGCTTCTCTTACATCTTGGAATCTTACATGATCAAATAAATATATCACGATCCATCATCATCTTCCAATTAATTGAATACATCAACTCCTGATGGCTGAATCAATATCACTATAGTAATCACTGCTAGAAAGTTTACTTCAAAACTGGTTTAATGTGTTTTCACTGTGATCAGAAGTCACGACAGTAGACATCAGTAGTCTTATGTACATTACCGTATGTCAGTACCTGTCTCATATATTCGACGTCTTCCTTGGCTGCTGCACGACGAGCTGAAAGCTGTTGACGTTCGGTTTGCTCCTACATGAAACAAAAGAAATACAAAATGTTTAACAATGTATAAGATAGGATAATTATTAATGCCAAGGTCTTTGCTAGATAACAAGATCAACAACCGCTGGTTCCTCATTGTGTCTTCATTGATGAAGCAGCAGAGCTCACTTCGTCACTTTACTCGTCACAGCCCTTATGCTGAAACATTTATCACCATATTGCCTAGAAACTACAGTCAAACTTGTATTAGCAGCCACCTCTATAAATCAGCCACCTGTGTATAAAGGCCACTCTTCATAACCCCCAAATGACATTGTCTATAGAAATCAACCTGGACAGAAAGTCAACCTGTCTATAAAGGTCACTTTTCACAACCCTCAAACAACACTTTCTATAGAAATCAACCTGGACAGAAAGGCCACCTGTCTATAAAGGTAATTTTTTTGAGGTCACAAAGCTGACTACCCTCTTTTGTAACCGTCACAAATTTATTCAAGCTTATCAACGGGTCAGTCAACTCATTCTATGTACTCTAGAACGCTGGTATCAACCAATCAAATTATGAGAAAGCAAGCTGACACCAAGAAAGAAATTACTACAGTAAAACCTGTCTAAAACAGTCACCTAAGGGACCTGACGAAAATGACCTTTATAGACAGGTGACCTTTCTGTCCAGGTTGATTTCTATAGAAAGTGTCACTTGGGGGTTATGAAGATTGGCCTTTATACACAGGTGGCTGCTTTATAGAGGTGGCCGCTAATACAGGTTTGACTGTATAATTGTATATCTTATGTATTCTAGAACATTGGCATCAACCAATTCAAATTATGAGAAACCAAACTGATAGCAAGGAAGAAATTACATTTTAATTACTATCTACAACTAAATGCACACCTCACGAGCAAGCTTCTCTAGGAGTTGCAGGTCAAATTCCTGTGAAGGAAAAATTGCATCGATGAGCATTCACAGTGAAAATACAACAGGAATCTCATTAATTAACAACAAATTGAGAAAACAAACCAAGGATTCTTGGACTTCTCTGCTTTTCTTCTTCAGTTGAGCCTTGTATTGACGAACGAGGACTCGTCTGTAAAAAGAAAAACAGTATAACTCGATTAATATCACCTCGGATATTGTCACATCTTGGTTATTGTCACGCTTTCTGTGATTTGTCGTATTGTGGTGCCTCACTTTCATGTGAGCCTCTCTTACATATTATATATAATCTGTAGCGTCTTTACGAATAGACAGTTGTTGGTTGACTTCTGAGCCAGTATCGTTGCGTTGTCGTTATTGCTTGAACGCGCCACTTTAGATTGAGTAAGCGGGATTCAACAGCATTGCTTGAATTTATATGCGCCGCAATTGTCGTGGAAGAAAAGTTGATGAAGTGTTTTTCATTGTTTTGTGTTGCTTAAATTTCTACATAATAGCTCTGTTTGATGTTGACACAGAGTTTGCTGTTCTATGGTTCAATTTTGTTTGTTTGAGTCATTCCTGCAAAATCAGAGGTCTGAGTATGAGACTTGGTTATTGTCACGACTTGCATAATATCACATTTTACAGTTTTCCCGAGGGTGTGATATTAACCGAGTTACACTGAACAGTGAAACCTGTCTATAATGGTCACCTTCATGACCTGAGGAAAATGACCTTTATAGACAGGTGGCCTTTCTGTCCAGGTTGATTTCTATAGAAAGTGTCATTTGAGGGTTATGAAGAGTGGCCTTTATACACAGGTGGCTGCTCTATAGAGGTGGCCGCTAATACAGGTTTGACAGTATGGCTTTTCACATAGCTGATACATGTTGCATGAAATTGAACTAATACTAACAATGATTATTCTTCTAGATTGAGTTTGAAGCTGTTTACGCTATTTCATGTGTGTATTATCATATAAAACCACCGCTGAATTGAGACGTATGACACCGTCAGGGTCTGCTGTTGTTCGATCAAAGAGACTCGGGTTTGTAGGCCATTTCGTGAGATCTGAGCCCTATGCCTGCCAGCCACTCCACGACGTCATCACCTGGAAGCCGACCGAGATGCGCCGCCAAGAACACAGCAGGGTGGTATTGTATGGTGATGTATTGAATGTTGATTTGTCTTTGTTTGGTGTTACTTTGTCAGCCGTGTTAGACCGTGATTTATGGCGTAGTTTATGTAATAAGTGCATTAAGAGGAAGAGGGACAACCTCTTCATGTAGAGGACCGTCTATATTATTACTATATAAAATCATAACTACTCTGAAGAGGAATACGTTTCTTATTTTCGACAGATAGGCATCGAATCGGTTTGATTGATGTCAGACACTGGATTCAGGCATACCCAAACTCTTGTTTCTTCTTTTGTGCTTCAAAGTCTCTTCGCGTTTGCTCCTAAAAATTAAATATCTTCGTCAAACGCAGATCAAGTAATACAGACAAGTAGAGAGAGAAGAACTCCAAATTGATACCTCAGACTAATCCGCCATTGTTTGGATATACCTACAGTATAACCCATTCAGGCACAAATCCTATTTATCTGCAAACAACTTGCTGTGTATCGATTCTATTCCGTACAAACTCTCTCGATCCCTGATAAGCGCAATTCGGCTAAGAGCAAAACCCACTTATTTGCAATTAATTTTCACTAAAAATAGTTAATTATCAATAGTAAAAATAGTATAAATTTAGTAAAATGTGCACCGATATAGACGAAAAACCGTTAATTGCAAACCCGATACAGACAAATTAATTTACCAGAGACAGAATGTAAAAATTATTTTACCGTGATTAGTGAAATACGAATAATGCCAATACCGCTATTGGCGGAGTAGACTGTATTATAACAGTAGTAACCTAAGCGCATTAGCTGTAAAACATCAGTAAAATGGAACAGCGACAGCGAAAATCAGAACTACGGTATAAATGTGCCCACGTGATGTCAAAACCTTGTCTTTGCAAAAATCCTAGAATTTTCATAAGTTTCAGAAAAAAAATTGTGAATTCAAGATCAGGTTTCAAAGGGTTTTAGAACAAAAACACGTAATTTACTTTAGATTATAACAACAGGATGCGATCACATACTGCTGCCTCGACTTCTTTTTGTTTACGCTCCAGACGTTCCTGCTCAGCCTTCAACATTTCAGCTTCTTCTTCCCTGACACGCAAGTCTTCGATTTGCTGTTTCAAAAGAAGGGCAAACTCGCGATCTCTTTCTTTTCTCTTCTCCATCTTCTCTTGCTCATTTAGCAAGACCTTTTGGCGCTCTTCCTCCATGTCTTTTTCAATCCTAAATCACAGATTGAAACATGAAAAGCATAGAATTTATGCTTTAAAA
>OFHS01000828.1:21589-34553 GCA_900245855.1 Calvadosia cruxmelitensis
TTATTAAAATTTAATTTAAAATTTAATTTTATTTAAATAAGCAAAATCCCTCAACCAAGTAACACCTGCCACATCAAACACTACATGAATATAAAAATGTGTGAAATAGATAGCACCCACTGGAATAACAAGAATCAAGTGAAAAACCATGTGGATCAAAATAAGAACGTGCATCAAAAGTGCATTTTTGATAGAGGTTTTCACATGGTTTTCACACGGATTGCACAAAATTTCAGTTAGCAGCTTGAATGCATGGCACATTCAAATTAGTTCAAATACAATATCTTGCAGTGAAATATTCAGCATTTCCTTGGATTTTGCAACAATGAAAAGAAAACAAAACAATTTTTGATGAAGGTATAGTGAAACCTGTCTATAATGGTCATTGTTGGACCTGAGAAAATGACCTTATAGACAGGTAGCCTTTCTGTCCAGGCTGATTTCTATAGAAAGTATCATTTGAGGATTATGAAGAGTGGCCTTTATACACAGGTGGTTGCTCTATGAGATGTGACGCTAATACAGGATTGTAACAATAGAAGAATCGAACCAATCTTATCACCAACTGGTTTCATCACTATCATCTGTATATATAATCATATATATACTATGGTTGGAGACAGAGAGCACACAAGTTCTCGCTACTCGGAGTTTTACGCTATGGCGATCATCAGGCGATTCACGAGATCCCCTATCCAAACCCACAACCGTAGCATCTGTAGGCGAGTACTTACTGTAAAGTACAAGCGATTGAATTGATACGCAATACTTGAATTGTTCTTTGGTACGGGCAGCTTCAAACCATGAAATTTGTTGCATGCAATACAATATATAATTAGCCGATTGCCTCTATTGATTGGTCTTATTTTCATTGAACGTCGACCCAGCGTCCTAGAACAGTACTTAAAAGATGTAAATTATTAACATACAGATACAACATGATGCTTACTTAATGGTGGTAGAAGATAAACATTGCGTGCAATACATTGCATCGCCGGAGACGTCCTTTAAAAAAATCTCTGATTAATATTCAAATATATGATTTGCATAACATTTATTGATTACGTAGAAGTCACGCATCTGTATACAAAGGTCATGCCGTGCAATTGACGCATTTGAATATGCTTACATTTCTTCTTCTTCCCTCTCCAATCTTCTCAGCTAAAACAAATTTCAGGACATTCATCAACTTTCAACTCCAATCCAGGACATACACATCATGACCTTCACGTTATCCAGGAGGCCTTACAAATCTGGGTTTACTTCGAGGCACATGTATCATAAGAGACCATGTAATGGAGTTTAGCGTTACAAACCTCGTTTCTATGCTAGCCTCCTTTCTGTAAATATTGTGCCTATATAAGCTTGGCACACCCTGTTTATTTGCTCTCTCTTCTTGCATTACATTGACTATGGAGTCTAGAGCGACCACCACAATTGGTGACCAAGACTTGAACACAATTTCTCAACCTTCGCCATCGACAGTGTAGCATCATTAATATCACTTCACGTCATACTGATAGAGACCAGAAGCCATGGTGATATATACGCAGGGCCGTTTTAATCAGTAGGCACTCAAAGCATGTGCTTTAAGCCCTCAGTCTGGATAGGCCCTTCTGAATGCCAGTTCAAAACTTCAAATTTACAGTATGTTGAGATCTAGTTCAGTGTGCCATCCGCTGCAGAGTGATGCTGAGTTTGTATTCCCTGATTTGCTGTCTGTGAGCGAGGGCAACATCTGTGATTTGCCAATGGGCGAGCACTTGAATAATAGTAACTTGTGGGATTTTACGGTAATCGTTAAAAATTAGCCCCCCCCCTTTGGGTAAAATTGCTTTAGGCCCTTCACTGCTTAAAACGGCACGGTATATACAAGAACAGCTTAACTAACAATGTGCAAAACGAACACCGTTTGCATACCTTTCAACATCACAATAGATTCTCTTACAAGAAACAACTGCGCTTCGTTTCAGATTAATAAAAATCGCAGTAGATATACTTTCGGTGTTAAGTAGGCCTAGTTTGTTGTTAACATGTCTTCCCATCCAGGAGAGCTCTTTTAAAGAAAGGTGGAGTGCGCTTGAACCAGGTTTAACCTGAGCAGTGAAAATATTGTATGCAATTATGCGTATATGTTAGCTTAATTAAGTGGTTCAGGACTCGATTGAGCATACCTCACTGTTCTCGTCAATCTGATCAACCCAGCTATTGACAATTTGTTTCTGACGAGCTTCGATTCCAACCTGCAAACATTGCACATGTCAAACTTGAATGACCAATAAAAGCGGCCTTTTAGCACAGGTGGTTAGCTAATACAGGTAAACTCAATGGTTTTGCTTTTATTATTCAAGGGGCCACATATAGGTTGTCTCTCATGACAGGTGGTTGCAAGCATACGTTTTAGTGTTTGACTGCATTTCTGTTTTAGATAAATAAAATTTCAGTCTCCATAAAAGTTATTGTACGTTAAAAGACACTACAAGTTCTATCATATAGAGATGGGTCAGATACATCGATGTTTTCGTACAGTTTATTAACTCTGAACAATTGATCATGGGTTCAAAAACTGTTTTGGCATCACCGGTCGATTACGACTCCAAACAGAAACTTGACCAGGACATCGAAATGTTAAACTTTCGGTATCAATTCTCAATTATAAGTCAAAACAAAACTTAGTCAGGAAATCGTATTGTCAAACCATGTTTAGAATAATCCCTCAATGGTCATGCTTTGTCATTTCACTTCCGATTGTGACATTATAAGGATGTCTTGTTCGCTCAAACGAGCCGTTGTTAATGCTTTTACCTTCCATGAACAAAATGGAGCGTAGATCGATATTGTGTTACAAGTAATCATTATTCAGTTGTACAATGACTGGCGGAGACTATGATAAAGTTATGACACTGATACATCTATTGTTAAAAATAATCATCGGTCAATCTCTTCTGTCCTACCTTTCGCAGTTCAGGTTCGTCACGCTGCCATCGTTCATATAGCTTCTTTTCGGCAATCTGAATATAAATAAGAACACAAACAGCTCAAAACCAACTGCATTGGAGAGCATCCCGGCATGATGCCTTGTGGGCTCTAACTTCTCGACAGGGCTGTATGTCATATCGCAGATAACAGGATTACAGTAGTATAGTAAGCAGAACTACAACAAAATCCAAGAATGAAAAACACACATTGCTGAATATTTGCTGGTATAGAGGGCTTACAAACCTGCTTCCTCCTTGTTTCTCTTTCTGTTTTCAAATTTTCAACCCTTCAAATTCCAACAGTCTCATTAAAAAATAGCAAAACGCAAATACATTCCATCAAATAGTCCTTAAAGTGCCTATGTAAGCTCCCATAAGTAGGCCTACTTGAAATGCTGTCGAAATTTGAAATCCGATGATGCATTAATTGGCCAAATTAGAGAAAAAAGACTATTTCCCAATTTCAAATACATTTAGTAAACTTGAACTAATTTCCTTGATTCTTCATCAGGTTGATAGAACGAAGAATCAAAATCATGGACATCTTTTTGTTTTATTTTCTGTCAAGTGGACATGCTTGCTACGAGCGCTTATAACGAAATAGAACTATTTTCATAGTGGAATCCTCAGCTAATACAATTTACCTGTTTTGGGTGACCACCTGTTTTAAGAGTGCACTTTTTATCGAAGCCTTGCGTGGCTGCTCAAGAAAGGTTTGACCATATCACATACGTGAAATTACTTTTATTATAAAGTTGACAAACTATCACAATGCGGTATTTATGCAACCTACCTTTCTTGCATCTCAACAACTTTTCCAACACCAGAAAGCCGCAATTCTCGCATGGCTGCCTGAAATTAGCAATTAAGCAATAAAACTTGTAATTTAATTTAATTAACTGGAAGATGTTCTGTGTAACCCCAAATTGCTGCGTCGTACCATCTATAGAGGACTGTCGACTTGGTTTTACAACGCAAACAATAGTGGGTTTGACTTTCTCTCCTGGTAGCCTCCTGATGCCATGAAGGACAAGAAACAACAACCAATTTGCAACTTTCAACTTTTATTACATCCACTGGCATCAAAAGGTCAAGAGCAAGTGCCCAATTAGTAAATCATACGCGGTCACGAGCCGCGCTAGGGGACTGGGACGAGCAAGTCAAAGTAAGGCCAGTCGTTCCAGTCTCCCAAGCACTGCACGTCGTAACATGTATAATTTTATCTTAGATGTATTGTTATCTCAAAATGTAATATATTTTACGACATCAGTTTAATTTGTTCGCAAAAGCAAATCAAACAATTCAAACAGTGTAATTTGTTTTCGAAGGTGATAAACAAAAGCAAACAAAAAATTATCATCAACTAGACTTTAGAGCATGGCAAATGATCACCCGAGGACTGTCAAGTTTTTTTCAATTTGGGTCATCATTATGATTTAAACATTGAATAATCTTTTTATGTTCGATATTAATTTAATAGCATAATTATTTGCAATTGATTACCCGATTGTAGATATTCTAATTAGGGTTGCCAGACGTCGATTTCCCGGAATCGTTCCGTATTTATATGCTATACAGTGCCAAATTTAGTTGATTTTGTTAGACATTTCTACCAGATTTTGCAAATGTTCCGTATTTTCCCTTTGTGGTCTGGAAACCCTAATTCTAATAAGGACTTGTGATTTGGAAGTTTTAGCAAGAATAATCTCTATGTATTTACTACACACCTTGCATTGAGGTAGATTGGTAGGAAAAAAACAAATAAACAAACTTCATTTTCACCATCATCTCTAATGTTTATAATTTATAATTTATATTATTTATCTTTGCCTAATTAATGAAGGTGCAAGGTGGCCCAAAAGCCTATCATCATCATTTAAAATCATCATGATCATTTAATCTGAAAAATCCGATAAGCTTACAAAGCTTTTTTGCACGTAGCAGATATTTACCCATCAACATTTAACCTACCTCCAGTTCCTTTGCTTCTTTTACAAGAAGCTCTGCTAGTTTAGCTCTCCGTTTAGTAAGTTCATCTCCTTTTGAGAACTCTTTCCAGCAATTATTCGCTGAGTTCATGCTGAAAATTAAACACAAATTCATTACGCTAAACAAAGCGTCAGAAATTCAGAATAATAATAATAAATTATTAACGAAAATAATTCCACGAAATAGGAGGTATTCACGACACAAACTGAATAATTCGTCGGTAAAAGAGAAAGAAATCATACATAATACAAGTGTGTTTTGTGCGCCAAAGACCTCGCGGTTTGAGGCCTACCTTCTGTCAAACGATTGTTCAGACGTCCACATATTTTGTTTCTGTACTTGTACATTAGACCTTCTGAAATAAGCATCATTCTTTTCCCATTTTCTTCGTAAATCAGCTTCATTCTGGCTCCTCTGTGCAAAGGCAGCTTCGTTATTGCTCCTGTAGTTTCTAACCCAGTAAGGCCGAAGTGTTGGTAACGCCATCTTGCCGCGGAAAACATCAACAAACGTTGCCTTTAGCGGAGGGGAATGGGGAGAGCAAAATCAAAGTAGTTTTCAGTACTGCATTGTATTTACAGTGAAACCTGCCTATAGCGGTCACCTCTGGGACCTGAGAAAAATGACCTTTATAGGCAGGTGGCCTTTTTGTCCAGGTTGATTTCTATAGAAAGTATCATGTTCGGATTACGAAGAGTGCTCTTTATACATAGTTGGCTGGCTGCGCTGTAGCGGTGGCCGCTAATACAGGTTTGACTGTACCTGGGGACTTCCATTGAAGCCAAGATTACCCCGAAATTAATTATGGATTTTCTATTCCAATCTTATTTTAGTAAAATAGCATTGTAGAATATGTAGGTGTAGATGTTGATCGAGGACAGAGGCAATTAGTGGATGTAGCTGAGTATATAATTGTGGCAGATACGACGGAGGGTAGCGAGCCCGTCCGAAGGCTCGATAGTACAGATTGCAAGAGAGTCAGTTAACATTACGAAATACAAGACATTTATAGCGACTGACGGAGGGCGCTGATTGGCGGTCTGAGTTGTGACGTAAATGCTTGTTGAGACCGCCACAGCATCTCTCGTTATTGCATTTGCAAAACCTCAAAACGCAATATTTGCATTTTAATGTGTACTTTGCATCCCACTTAGTTTTTTTTGCAAATTCTGTATGTTATTATTATACTGTTACAGTATTCAACTTTACTAAAACGGTTCTAGACTAAAAAATAATCTATTTTTGCTTCAAATGTTTGTATTGAAAAGGTGTTGTGTTGAATGATAACACAATAAAGACACAGGCAAGTGTCCAGAAGAAAAATTCCTTCAACTGGTTTTTCCAGTTTAAAATAAATTATTCTTTTCTTGTTTATACCAAGGGTTTATACCAAGGTAAGGTTTATTCAATGCACTGCATGCGACTATTCATGAATTGTTTTTGTCAGCCAATTTCGTCCTACAAATACTAATACATGCCGAACTAAAACCCGAACGAAATTATTTCTACTCTGAAAGGTCACAAAAATAAATTTTCTGTCGTTATTTACGTGAATCAGGATCGATTTTTCTACTCTGAAAAATTACAAAAAATATTCTCTGTCGTGAACCATGAGCGAAATTTCTACCTTGAAAGGTCACAAAAATATATTTTTTTCTGTCGTTATTTACGTGAATCATGATCGAAATTTCTACTCTGAAAAATCACAAAAATATAATATGATTTCTTATTATTTTCCGTTGTTATTTACATGAATCATGACAGAATAGAGCTTGGATGCTTTTGAGAACTCTCTAAAGAGACAATTAGTCACGCACTCTCTTTGACAGTGCAGTGGTGAAGCAATCTATGAAGTCTCAATGCAAGAGCCTTTGTTTTCCTTGCAGCAAATCTTGTGAATGCCTCAACCCAATGACGTCATAACAAAGCAACGAAAATTCCGACAAAACACTTGATTTGGTAAATATCACTTCTCTTGGGGCAGCCAGCAGCAATTGTGTGGGCGAATACAAACAAGACAAGTCTTTACTCTTGAGTAACAGCAGAGGCAGGGCTGACTGTGGCAAAGACAAACGGAGATTGCTATTTCCTGTGTTGTCCAATTGGCCATGTGCCTGCACACCTCACAGGAGGGCACAGCTGGATTTATAACGTCGCCGAAAAAACTTGTTGCTCTTTTCAAAGTGATCAACAAACGCGCTGTACCGTTCTTCGCCGCTGCGAAATCCATTATTGCATGAAAAATTCGTGCATCAGAAGCATTTCATTACATCGTTGGATGCAAGAGGAGCTCTTTATGGTTGATTTATTGCTACGGATGATGTATTACTCTGACTTTTGTTGCGCTTCGACATAAGCTTTCACCGTCATCGACTCATGGTGCTTGCTTGCTAATTTTACAAGATTTGCGAGGCAAGTGGCTATCAAAGATGGTTGAAACGAAAAAGATTGAATCGATTAAAGTCGTTGGACTACACAAAAGAAAGGAGAACTTTCAGAAACATTATGTAAGTTGACCTAAAGCGTTTCGCCTATGACCGTCCATTTTTGTGTCATCCGGAAGTGCAGAGGTCAGATCTTCGCGAAATCGGTTTCATTTAACAAGCAATAGAACCCACAGATTAGACACAACCAAGCTATTTTATCTAAAGAATAAGAGATTAAATTAAGACATTTAGCACTTAGGAGACGTAGACAAGAATAGATTTCCCGATATTGACTCCAAACTTACCGTACAAAATCGTGATCATCGCAATAGACTGTAAATTCGGTTTCATCATTCGCTGCACGACCTAGCCATCCAGACCGCTATCTTCCTTACCTAAATTGATGCCGCCGGCTTATTAAAGTGCTTCGAGTGTGAAATATGACTTGTAGGTTTTTGGTTGGTGAAGATGGGCCCTCGAAATCAATGGTTGTTTTGAGGACCCCCTGGACTTAAAAATAGTTGCCACTTTTCCTTATGCTGTTCCTAAGCTTGTTTCTCAATCATTTCACTACCAAACGCATTACTCCATAAAGCTTTGCTGGAAACTCTTCAAATACTCATTCTAATTATTGTGATAATTAAGTTATCTTTTCATAATTATTAGGTTTTCAAGTGAAAATCAATCAATCAATCAATCAAAATCAAAGCATGACGGAGCAAGGGCGTCTTCTTCGCTTGCACCTTAGCAATTCAGGCACAGCAGCATGGGGCTAATGTTTGCAGAATGGATTTCAGCTCTCCACGAAGTCGGCAGAAGGCTTTTCGGTCGTTAGCAGTAGCTGGCATTTCGCCGAAATTTGCCTTCAGATCATCGAACCAATTGGCAGATGGTCTCTGAAAAAAGAAATGTAACTGTCATTTAGTTTAACGATGGAAGCCCTATCAGCCAATGGCTTCTCTTCCTTTCTTCACTTGACAGTTAGAACCATGTAAGAAACAACGAGTTCCTTTTTGTATCGCCTGGACCCGGAGTCGAACCTGGCTGCCTGGGATGCCTGACTTGCAGCCACACATACTAGCCGCTAGACCACACCGACCCAACCCATTTATTGACTTGAAAGCTGTAACTTTTAAAAATTTTACGGATGAAGAGCTTATTCAACGAGGTAGCCGCTTGATAGCATTTGTACCCAACCCAACAATTTAAGGGGACTCTTTATAATTAGCTGCTGGTAAATGGAACAAAGTCTTTTGCGGTCCGGTTGTTCAGTCCCGCGGTCGGACTTGATTTAGAATTATTGATAGGGTTTGAGTTAAGGTTGAAAGGGTCCCATCGAATGGCGCTTGAATAGGGATAGGGAAAATACATACAATTAAGCTATTGTTAATAAATTTTTGTAGCAGTGTTGTGTTGGAGAGTGTATGGTTTACACTGACACTCTAAAAAGCAACTCAGGGTGGTTCGTAGAAGGAAAGGCGGGTCGTTATACCAAGGCAGGTACACGACTTCGTAACAAGGCTCACTTGCTGATATAAGGGAGATTGTTTGTGCAGATTAATGTGGGTGAGTCTAGCTCAACGGTAGAGCAGTGGACTGGCAATCTAGGGATCGTGAGTTCGACTCTCACGGCGCTCCGCTTTAATTCTTCTGTGATGAACAATCTCGTTTTCCAACACAATGTGCTATAGTGAATGGTATCCCGGCAAGCAAATTAAAGATCCGTGGTTTGATTCGTAGAGACGGTATTGTTTTTCCTACGTATGGGGTCTTTCGACAGCCAGATTGCATTAATTTGAAATTGTTGTACGGCTGCAAGTCAGAGAAACACGTCCTAAATGCAATTTGTCTCTCGTTTGCATTGTTATATTCTCTGCTTTTGGGAATAATATTCAACAAAGTGTGAAATGAAACAACATTATGGTATTCGTACTTGTTCAATCTGGTATCAGAAATCGGAAGCATAGATTATGCAATTAGAAGCACCTCACTAATTGCATACAGTGAAACCTGTCTATAATGGTCACCTCTGGGACCTGAGAAAAATGACCTTTATAGACAGGTGGCCTTTCTGTCCATGTTGATTTCTATAGAAAGTATCATTTTGGGGCTATAAAAAGTAGCCTTTATGCACAGGTGGCTTCTCTATAGTGGTGGCCGTTAATACAGATTTGACTGTTGATTTGACAGATTTGACGCATTGTTTCAGTTGAAATCAACATGTCTGACTGGCCTAGCACAAACCTTGAAATTAATTGTGATAGATGAGAATAACAGTTCAATTAGAATGTTTGTAGAAAAATTTTGTTTAAAAAGTAAATTTCTGTAAAATTTGTTAAACCTCCCGAAAAAACAAGCAGATAAGCTTATGGGATGTTCCTGATCATATAAATATACCTTGTTTGTTATTTCACTCAGCGTTATTAATTAATGTTAATTATTAATTAGGTAATTATTATTATTATTTCTATTATCTCGATCAAATATGCAGTCAAACCTGTATTAGCAGCCACCTCTATAGAGCAGCCACCTGTGTATAAAGGCCACTCTTCATAACCCTAAATTAATACTTTCTATAGAATTCAACCTGGACAGAAAGGCCACCTAGCTATAAAGGCCATTTTTTAGGTCCCATGGGTGACCGTTATAGACAGGTTTTACTGTGTGATACATCTGTCTATCTATCTAATTCTGGTTGTTCACATGAACGGTACTGTTGAAAAATTCAAATGATTGAATTTCTACAGATATTTGTGATATATGATTTGATCCAAGTCCATGAATGAATGAAGAAGACATTTGCTCTTGCGTCTTTCACAAGATATCCAGCAGCAGCAGAGCACTCAACACTGAGAAGTTCCCAAACAGTACAATAATTAAGAGATAAAGACATACCTCGGGCTCTGCCCCCTACCCTGCGAGTGGTCAGCAACCATATATGACAAGCGCTGTCTCACACTTTGACATTGGACCCTTTATAATTTTAGGGATGGTATCACCGCTGCATCTGATGTTGTTGATTGAAATTGTTCACATCTGGTTTTATTTTATTTTGAAGGAATTTGTACTGAAGGTGAAATGGATCAGAGGACCTGAGATTACAGTCTATCGGCCACATAGCATGTTTTTTGACTTTCAGGTAAGCATATGAATTCTACAGTACACATTATCTATGCGGAAAGAGTTTTCGAATGCAAAATGTTAATGTTTACGTAGGTTAGTTGATACTGATTCCACTCATCATCATTATCATCATCATCATCATCATCATCATCATCATCATTTATTAACCCTTGTCCTGCTATTGACGTGTATACACGTTTTCAAAACAATTCAGAAGTAGCAACATATAACCAATCACATCGTTAGTCCCTAGCGATCAACCAATCAGCAATCGATAAAGCGACTTCACGTCTTCATGTAACTGGTTTTATGAGCAGGACAAGGGTTAAGAAAATAGAATGAGCCATATGGATTTTTCACAAAGCTGATTACTCTACTTCCTGTACTGATCCTGCTAAATCGCCTTGCTTACAGTTCCAACTCATTTAATTAACTCTTGTCCTGCTAATAAATCTAGTTAAATGAAGACTTGAAGTCGCTTTATTGAATGCTGATTGGTTGATCTCTTGGGACTAACTATCTGATTGGTTATATGTTGCTACTTTTGACGTGTTTCGAAAACGTGTATACACGTCAATAGCAGGACAAGGGTTATTATCCCACATTTTAGCTGCAACCGCAAAGTGATATTAACTGATCACAAATGTTTGTATAGAATCACAGGCGTTTTAAACTCGTACTGATTTTCTACCGTGAATCGACCTGATATTGTGCTTATGTTTGCTGTAGGGAGTTGTTGCAGAAATGTTTGAAGAACGGCTGAAAATTACGGTACCACCCGTCCCAGGTTTGTATGCCATCATAGTGACGAGAAGTGAATATGTCGTGTATTGATACTGCCAAATTTATTGAGTAGTAAAATTTGTCGATACTCAAATTACCAAACTCAGCTCCAACTTTTTGATTCATGTATTTATTCATTTGTTTGTTCACGAAACTCATGTTTGCTTAAAATTATTGGAAGAATGTCATAAGCAAAGAATTATGCATGTAGATTGTAGAAGGCATTGTAGTACAGTGAAACCTGTCTATAACGGTCACCTCTGGGACCTGAGAAAAATAATGTGCCTCTGCCTCCTTGTGCAGCAGCAAAAAGCAAGATAAAGTGGAATCCTTTGCTACATCGACTGGTCGGGAGTTCCATTGACGAACTACATGACTGAAATATAAATGCTAGTCATTACCGTATAGTGATGTAATTAATTGCAAATGATATTTTTCTCGACAGTTGCCAAGTTTCATTGGCTGCTTCTTGGGAAGCTGGGAATAGAAAAAGAATGCCGTGCCATGGAAGACTTTTGTCAGGTAATTAATCTGTTTGTAAATGGTTGAGTGATCATCGTTTGTAAACAGCTCTTGTACTTGTACTGTGAACTAGGAAATCCATGTGAAAATCATATGAATAACGGTATAAAAATTGTGTGAAAGGGTACTTTTCACATGATTTTTTATTCATTTTTTAAATTTACATTATTTTCACATGAGTTCATCACCGTTTCAGTTCATGGTGGTAAGCGCTAATGACTGAAATCCGTTACGGTGATTTACACCTGATTTTGTAGTGTCAAGAGAGCAACGGGGACATTTTAACAAGGCTAATGAGATCCTTCAAATCAAGCAAAGATTCACTAAAAATTTTAAATTCATATGTATCTGTTCTGCACTTACAGCATTAACTATGAACCGGAGCCGCATGAAATCCATGTGAAATCCATGTGAAAACTGTGTACAGTGCCCTTTTCACATTGTTTTTTGTTCTGTTTTCTAATTCACATGGTTTTACATGGTTTTTCACGTAGTATTTCTTATTCACATCGTTTTACGAAAGGGGCTTTGCATGTCACCTGATTTTCAAATGGTTTTCACACGTTTTAGATTGATAGTGACACTGGCTAAGTCTACTGTATTCAATTTACAACTACACGTGTCTTGAGTAAAACCCTGGGGACTAGTGAAACGTAGACAGATGGTCTCTTTAGAGATTGCATTTTTTTCCTTTTTTTTTCTGTTCAGAAAATCGTCAACCTTCCTTCAATGGTATCACAATCAAACATCGTCTTGCATTTTTTTGATGCGTGGGGAACGGACATACGCGTTGGAAACCAATTCACAGCAGACAACTTAGATTTGCCGGCAATTGGGTCGTAAGTATCACAACGTATAATGTTTCTGTGTTCATTTATTTGACAATTTCGCATTTTGCCAAATTCTAATAACCAAGTATAGCCCATTTGCATGCTGTGATGTACCGGTAGGTGAAGTGTTTTCTTTCTTATTGCTTTGAACTGAAATGGACAATTTTGACGTCCAGTAGCAATGTTAATGATTGGGTCATTCCATGCCAAAACGCACAAGATTGACCCTCACCCTCTCAGATTTTAATAAAACTTCGTAGGCCGATAGATATGGTCAAGGAGACCTCACTCGTGTAATTTTATGAAAAATGGT
>OFHS01000829.1:0-34552 GCA_900245855.1 Calvadosia cruxmelitensis
GTAGTGTGAAGAGGGATATCCTAGGATCTTGCCTTACCTCATCATACTCTTAACAGCAGAAGTAGCAAATTGCGTCAATCCAGCTTCAGTGATGACACCATCACCACCTAAGGTGAATATATTTACAATGCTTAGAGATTGCAGTATGAGCTAAAAGCCTGTAAAATCTAAGGTAAAATCAACAGGTTTTTAATTATAAAACCTGTACACATGTCGAATTGTTTACTAATTACTAATTGTATCATAGTTCGTTGTATTGCTGGACCTAATGTCTAAATCATCCGTTGGAGAACAGACAAAAACAGTGACTTTGAACAACTGATCTTTACGAAGTGGCTCCTGCTACTAACCCATGCGGTTATCAAGCGTCAGACGAGACTGTCTTACTGTAGCATCTCCTGTCTATTTTGTAGGATGTTCCTTAATTCACAGTGCTGACTCCTTGAGGAAACTAGACAAGTGACACTTTCCTATACGATAAGACCATGATGGCGTCTTGTGCATCGTAGGTGAGGGCCAATTCATTTTCTGTAAGGGAAACTCTAATCGAGCATGCTTTAGAGACTACGTGTCGCGACCATATCCAGAAACTATGTTGAAGTGCCTCGTTAAACAATACAAGTCACCTCTAACACAAGTCACCTTCATCAAGCGACCACCTGTGTTAAGAGATCACTTTTAATTGGTCCTTTGACTGGTCACTTAAGACAGGTTAGACTCTAAACTAAACGGTAGCATAACAACTGAAATCTTCATAACTAGATCAGGAATAGCAGCAGTCTATTACTTTGCCTTTCATCAGTCGTAGATTTAAAGGAGCATAACGGGACATGCACTTTCATGAAGTCCTATATTCATGCATCACAGTGCAGACATGTCTCTCTCTCTCTCTTCAATATCATTTGCATCTGTTTTCCTTAGAATCGTATGAACATAGGCATATAACATTCAAAATAAACCATTCTCGTTGATAAAGATATAGATTATCCCTCTCGCCTGCAATTGTTATCCCTTGAGAGTCTTCAACGACGCCGTCTGCATGCTGATTTAATTTACTATTACAAAATTATTAATGGTCTTGTTGATATTGACGCTAGCTTATTATTCAACCTTACCCCACATGGGTGCCTAGAGTATCCTCTGTGCAAAAGTCAGCGACAAAAGTCCTCCTTTGCAGTTAGAGCCATCAATGCTTATAATTCTCTTTCCCTCAAAACCCGATCAACATCGAATATTATTATATTTATACCTTTAAAAAACTTTTATCTAATGAAAATCTATCTTACTATTTACTATTTGATTGTAATTAACTATTCACATCTTCTGACTGTAATTCGCATGTCATGCCGTTTTTCAGAAATACATAGTTATATACCCACATACACATACATTCAATTTCTGTATATTTTACAAAATTTAAAGGAAGTTGATCTGTCCTGTGTTGACAATGCTCAATGTTCTCTATTGCGTTTCTGCATAGTGTAAGCCCATCTTCTGTGATGTTTTTCAAATGATTTTTCCTTTAAAATCGTTTTTTAATAACACCAAGATACCGATAAATTAATGCATCATTTTAAAAGATAACTGATATTGCTGGCCAAACAATTGGAGACTTTGCCTTTATACCCTAACAGGATGCTAGCCTGAACCCACTAGGGGGTCTGATAATCTCCCCACAACCATTTGTCGCGGAAAATTTGCTCTTTATTGTACTTGTTAGGCTACTTATCACAGATTTTTTCACACACCCGCTAGTGCTTAGATTCAAACATATCTACAGGCTAGCCGTGACAATTGATTCATTATAGGCTAATACTCACCATCAGACTTTAGAACAAACTAGAAAATAAAAAAAATTAGACTTAAATAAATAAAAGTTACTCTAATCAAGATAGCATATTAACATTAGCAGTACAGTGAACTTGTAATAGCGGCCACCTCTATAGAGGAGCCACCTGTGTATAAAGGCCACTCTCCATTATAACCCAAAAATGACATTTTCTATAGAAATCAACCTTGACCCAAAGGCCACCGATCTATAAAGGTCATTTTTCTCAGGTCCGGAAGGTGACCAATATAGACAGGTTTCACTGTAGCAACTGTGAACATTAAACAATCTAGAACATTTCAGTTAACAATCTCGTGATTTGCAGTTGCAAGATAAACAACAAGTTTAACCAAGCAATGCTAGCTTTTTATATATTCAGCTATGATCAGCATCACTGTGTCCTGTATCTGTAAACTTGATAAAACTGAAGCGTCGGACTCATGCATAATATTACTACAGTGAAACCTGTCTATAATGGTCACCTTTGGGACCTGAGGAAATGACCTTAATAGACAGGTGGCCTTTCTGTCCAGCTTGATTTCTATTGAAAGTGTCATTTTGGGGCTACAAAGAGTGGCCTTTATACACAGGTGGCTGTTTTATAAATCAACCTGGACAGAAAGGCCACCTGTCTATAATGATCACCTTTGGGAGTTGAGGAAATGACCTTAATAGACAGGTGGCCTTTCTGTCCAGGTTGATTTGGGATTATGAAGAGTGGCCTTTAAATAAGGTTGTCGTTAATTGAAACATCAGCATAATTTCAAGCGATTTTTAGGCTTACCATATTAAAAAGCATATGACATTTCTCTTGATTGCTTCCATAAATGCAAATCGATATTCCTTCTGCAAAGCAAGTGGTCATCATTATTAACGAGGTCGTAAGTTGAGACACAATTGAATATGTAGCAAATGCAGCCAACACACTTAGCCTGTTAAGGGACCTCTTTAACATCATCTCTTAAGGCAGGTGGTCACTCGAGACAGGTAAATTGCGTTGTTTGAACTGTTAAAGACCACTTGAAGGTCTTCTCTCAAGGCAGGTGGTCACTCAAGACAGGTAAATTGCATGGTTCGCAGCGTTAAGAGACCATTTGAAGGTAATACTTTACTGCAGGTGGTCTGTTTACGCAGGTGGTCACTCGAGACAGGTAAATTGCATTACTTGAACCAGTTAAGGGACCATATGTTTGTAAAATTTTAAGGCAGTCTGTTAATACAAGTGGTCACTCGAGACAGGTAAATTGCGTTGTTTGAACTGTTAAAGGACCACTTGAAGACCATCTCTCAAGGCAGATGGTAGCATAAGACATGTTGCACTATACCTTAAATATCCAATTGAGCAGATTCGACTGTTCTGATAAAATCGTATCAACTACCTTTGCCCAAGCAGCAACTGACTATTGCATGCCGAAACTGATGCATCATACATTGACATACATCTCACCTACAAAACTATCCCACGAGACTTTGCCATTGTGCTCTTCATCAAGATACATGAACAACTTTCTGACAAACTGATGTTCAAGTTGGAAGTAATGACAGCTGCAAAGTAGGATAGGGTTCATCATGAAAAATTAAACTGGTGAATACATTGCGCAGTCCGTGGTGGCGACAACAACAAGTTGATAATGATATAATGATAATACTTTTATGCCATTGCTCCATAGAGAGCCATACAGCAGAATTAACAAAGCAAATTGAAATTCATCATCATCATCATCATCATCATCATCATCATCATCATCATCATCATCATCATCATCATCATCATCATCATCATCATCGATATGTAACGTCTCTAGAAAAACTAAACTTACTCTTTAACCATGATTGTATGAAACTCTATAACCATCTTGGAATTTATCTAAAGAAATCGTTTAGTTTATGAAATACGAAAGAATAACCTTTTTCAGAAATATATGCTCTTTTGTAATATTATTACTTTATTAGTACCTTTTGTAAATATTGTTCTACATGGTCTTGCGACCTTGAACTAACTTGTACTTGTAACAACATCCTGTATGTACTTACCACACACCTGTATTAAGGTATATTGGTAATAAAAGAAAACAAACAAACAAACAAACAAACAAACAAACAAACAAACAAACAAACATCCTCATCATCATCATCATATATTCTGTAATTCAGTAAGCTAGTTAAAACTTTTTCACGGAGCAGATGAAAACATTAAAAATATTGTAGTAACCAAATTTAGATTTTAAGTAATTCCTGCAGTAAGTAGCCAATTATCAAATTGATCTATGGAATTGCAATGGCAATCAATTAATAGTAAACGCAATTAATTACTCTCAAAGAAGGACAGAATGATATCACAGGTAACAATCCAGTACCTGGCATTGTGCATTATAACATATTGAGTAATATTTATTAAGCCTTGTCCTGCTATTGACGTATATACACGTTTTGGAAACAAGTTAAAAGTAGCAACATGTAACCAATCAGATAGTTAGTCCTTAGAGACCAACCAATCAGCAATCGATAAAGCGACTTTAAGTCTTTATTTAACTAGTTTTATCAGCAGGACAAGAGTTAATAATTAAACTTACAATGTTTTTCGATTGATGAATATATCTTCTGGAGACAATAAAGCCAATTTCAAGTAGGTCTTGCGTAATTGCTCCTCCTGATTTTCTGAAACTGTAAACCAAGCAATATTGACAAATGTTATCTTCTACATATTTGAATACAGTATAACTCGGTTAATATCCCCTTGGATATTGTCACATCTCGGTTATTATCACGGATTTCCAAAGGATTTTTATGTTTACACTCGCTTATTGTCACGCTTTCCGTGATTTGTTGCCTTGCCTGAATTGATAGGCGCCGCAATTGTCGTGAAAGGAAAAGTTGATGAAGTGCTTTTCATTGTGTTCGCCTCATAAGTGTGACAAATCGAAGAAAATGAGTTTTGTGTTGCCGAAATCTCTACATAATAGCTCTGTTTTGATGTTGATACAGAGTTTGCTGTTCTATGGCCCGCTGTTTGTTATTGTTTGAGCCGTTCCTGCAAAATTGGAGGTCCGAGTACGAGACTCGGTTATTGTCACGACTAGGATAATATCACGTTTTACAATTTTTCCGACGGTGTGATATTAACCGAGTTACACTGTACAAAACAATGTTGACATTGAGACACATCTTATTTCAAATTACAAGTATTTTGACTTAATTGTATAATAACTTAATTGTATCGTGACTTATGCATCATGTATTGTCGTAGCCTCATATTCATGTAGCCTCTCTCGTATCATTCGTATGTAATCACTGCAATGTAATCCACAGTCAGTTAGTCACAAGTTGTCGAGTACACATGACGCGTGTTTATTGAGTTCTTTACATGGCGCAGTGGATATTTGACGATACTCATTTTACGCATTGATATTATTTTCTCGTGGAAATCCTGTCATATTCCGAAGCTTTGACGGATCGTATTATGCCAAAAACACTCAAGCAGCAAGCCAGCCCTGAAGATGACAACTTGCTATCTTTTTCTGCTCCATGAACACACAAGTTTTAAGTAGCTTACTAGATTTCAGAATAAATGATGATGATGATGATGATGATGAACTTACAAATTATTCTTTAATAATGAAAAGAAACACGCCTGCCACATGAGAGTCTATGGGTAAAGTCATTTTAATCTAACCCCATTAAAAATATTGTGCTATGCAACCTGATCTGATGGTTAGGATATGCCTGGGTCAGCCCAACTAACACATATAATTTTTGTATCAAACCCTGGATCATTGTAAATAAGCTTGCTGCAGATCTTCTTGCTAAAGCTATTAGCAGGTAGCATTATCTTTTAAACCTATTGTTGTCATCAAATAATTTCAAGGATAGGGATATAAAATTAACCACAATTAGCGCAAACAAATAGCAATAATTGCCTCCTCTTGATATTTCAACATACAATTTTTCTCCCAACAATTGGTCAACTTTTTTCAGCTAACTTGCAGGCATCCTAAAACGTTTCACATAGAAACTGCTTGTCAGCATTGACACCAATTTTTTATGGTCTATGTTGCCATAACAACGAGTCGGCTTTGAACTGTAAATTGCTCTCAAATGATCCTTACACCATGACTAAAGCACAACAGAAACAACATGTACGGAAAGAAATATTTTAAACATTTTTCATTTGTCTTATTTGCCATTTGTGCATATTTTTGTATTGGTGTTATCAGCACAACACCTGTGCCTCGAACAGAGAGTAAAGGTAAACTCTTATAGAGCAATAGCGGTGATTTCCATTGTTGAGCGGTCAATTTCGCATGTAACTACCGGTATCTGCATAAGTTGTAATGTGATATGATTCTACAGCCAAACTCGGTTACTATCATATCTGATATTGTCCTTGTACTGTCCCCACTACAGTGTAAGCCCGTTAATATCACCTCGGTTAATATCACTTCACTTTGAGAACAAACTGTGTCAAAATCAACTATTTAACCCGCTTAATATCACAACCCGCTTATTATCACGATTTTTGACCGAAAAATCATAGTGATATTGTGGCGGTCTCATCAGGCTTTTACGTCACAACTCAGACCGCCAATCAGCGCTCTCCGTCAGTCGCTATAAATGTCTTGTATTTCGTAATGTCAACTCTCTTGCAATCTGTACTCTCGAGCCTTCGGACGGGCTGGCTACCCTCCGTCGTATCTGCCACAATTATATACTCAACTACATCCACTTGCCTCTATTCTTGCATCAACATCCTCACATACATATTCTACGATATTAATGAGGTTTCACTGTAGTTGAATGCTATTTGCTATATTGGCTTTTGCCATATAAATAATTGTCTCAACTTACAGCTCTGCACAGGTGTTAAAACTAAGAAAAACTAATCTACTAAAAATTAGCTCGCTACAACTGAAACTAATTATTTTGAAAAGTAGTTTTCTATAACTAAAACTAGCTGTTCAAAAACTTAGCTTTTGCAAAAATATTACAAACTAATAGTATTTTTTGAATGAGGCAAGAAAAAGCAAGGATTAGGGTTATTTATTAAGAGAGTTATAATTTGTGGATAACAGTTTTCTGGCTGGTGATCATATTTTACAAACGAGTTTGTAGCTAGTCTTTATCCTTCCCTCGAACGTGAAAAGAGGATTGATTAGGTGAGGCCATAGGTTGTCCGAAGAATCCATAGTAGCAGCTTTAAACAAATTGCTTTACCGCTCTAGACTTTCGGTGGGGTTTGTCTGTTGAATTCTACTACTGGCTGATTTAAATGAGCCAGCACACTTGCCAATGTTGATATTGTTGACACTTGACAGCAATCAACAATCAAATCACGTACGCATGTGCTTGAATGAAAGATCAGATGTGTGAGAAGGATGCAAAACTGGAAGTGATAATTGTTCTTGTAACACATTTTCATAACAACAGAACTACAGATAGATGTGCACCATGCTGGATTCTGTGTTTCTCTCAATTCAATCGGTTTCACGAAAATCCACTTGTTAACAGTTCTGCGACATTTTTTGATGTCGAAATTAGTGCGTTAGTTTTCTCAAAAACAAAATTTAGCTAAACTAGCTAATTGGGTAGAAAATTAGTTCGTTAAAACAATGCTAAAATTAAAACCAATTCTGGAAAACTAGGCTCAAAACTAAAACCAACCAAAAAGCTAATGCGCTCAATTAGCGACCTAATTTTGGTTCGCTATTTACAGCCCTGCGAGAAGGCAGCTGTGTTACAAATTAGGACAAAGCAGCAAATTCTAGAGTCCATTTCGTTTTAAAATTCAGCTGCCTATGCAACCAAGTACACACAAATAGGCTTTACACGCATGTTGTGTTATCTGTCTATCCCTTCTTTATTCGACCTAAGATTAGCCCTAAGTCTGGTGTGACTTTGGATTTATCCCAAAGGAGACACAATATGCGGCAAAATGAAATCAAATCGCTAGGCCATTAAAAGCTAGACCCAAGTTAACAAAACAAAACAAAACAAAAATACATGAAGCATATAGATATTGACCGCAATATAGAAGCACATACGAAAACAAATAAGAACTTACTCCGGACGTATTTCTTTGTTGGATCGTTCTTGCCTTGGACAGCACCGATCGAGTTTCCGCGCGAGCCATAGTGCCCCATTTTAGGTCGCCATGGACGAACTTGTGATTGACAAGCAGCTTCTGAGATCAACAACAATCGAACAGTTGCTAATGGTGACGATCTCTCTTGCGAACAACAACCCAAGAGAGGTTCAGTATCCATTCTCAGTCAAGAGCAGTACTTTTAAAAGCGCGCAATATTTCACTGAAATAGTAAAAAAATGTCTTCTCTCAGTACTGACTGTTTATTACCACCATCTTTTATTCGATTTCCGCTCACTTCAATTTGACGTGGTTATTTATCATCAAAATCTTGTGGGCATAGTTCTTTCCCTCACGCGCAACAAACAAAGCATTCAATACAACTGGAACACAATGAAACGAATATGGTCTATTTCCTTCGGGTCTAGCAAACAATACATTCAATAGAACGAATGCCGTGGAGTGGCCAGCTGGGAAGACGAAACAGACGTCAAAAATTACCCACTAATCTGTTCACAATTTGGTCTAGAAATTCTCCCGAGATTTGCACAATGCATCGAAGTCAGACAACGCGTCTGCTCAGCATGATGCAATGGAGATTTCTCGTGGATTTCATGCGATGTAATGACTTTGTCTGTACCCATCTACTGCTCCAAAAGTACTCCTCAGATAGCAATGAAAAATGGTCGTTATGGAAAGGTGGTGGTCGATATATAGAGGTCAAATGCAGGCAGAGCGAAACTCTTTTTGCCTTGCTCTATGACGTCAATCCACGCTTTCGACCACAGAAATAAAAGGGATTACACCTTTTGACGCCTAGTTTTGCTCGAATGGGAACAAAGAAGAAACCGAATACAGAAAGAGGACACTCGTCAAGCGGACTACATCAATCATGTATCCGAACAGCACAAAGCTGAGATCGATGTCAAACATTTCAACTTGTACACGCAAACATTTTATGCAACCTGTCTACATCGTCTCTACAGAAACTTCTTCTATGTTTTTGTTCAACACATAAGCGATGTTCATTAACGATTAATCGTGTGACAGCCAAACCTGTATTACCAGCCACCTGTGTATAAAGACCACTCTTCATAATGCGAAATGACACTTTCTATTAAGCTGCACAAACAATCTTTTCTTCTGCATTAGTCGATGGAAGCCTCAACCAAATCAAAGGCGAGACATCATTCAGGGTCATACTTGTCTCACAAGGTCTTTCAGCAACGAAAATATGACATGGGAAATTATTTAAACTACAACGCTGAAGGAAAATTATCAAGATAATAATGTATTCTTTTGAAACATCAGTCAGTTCTCTCTCACTCACTCACTCTCAATCAATCAATCAATCAATCGCTTTGATCGAAATGTTATATACTGCAACTCTGACCAACGACCATGCAACTGGCAGTCAACGTTTAAAATGAATCATTGCCAACAACAATAAGAACCAAAGAAACAACGCCAAGGCTATTTGGAACGATGATTGATGTGCAGAAAATATACCCTTCGTTGATACAATGACGGACATAACAGAACGGAACTGACTACGATGACAAAAAACTCAAGGTAAAAATCTACGCAAGAACATTACAAAACTTGCTACCAACACTTTGCAAAGTGGAACAGTGTCTATTCGTATTTGTCGTCCTGAGGGGGAAACACGTGCCGGGTGCTGTGGACCAGTGGGCATATCAAGTACGGGCCATTGCCACACCACCAGGAGCACCACCATGCGCTTTAATTTCCTGCAGAAGACAACAAACCAATTTAAAATAAACACACCATAAGCATCGACAATAAGACAGATAGACAGCAATTTTAGTGACTGTATCATCTCCATCAAACTGAAACTATTTTTACGGTAAAATAGTCCTACATCTCCACTGTCCTTCCTTACAATGGGAGTTCAAAATGTCAAGCAGCCACGATCAACCAGCAATCACCATTTTCTACAGAGAATTTTTTTCTGGCAGAGTAAGTAGCCTAATTGAAACTCCACAATCACTTAAAAATCATAATAAGTGCAAATCTGATGTGACTCTTTTAACAAAGTTGTGGCAATAGGTAACCTTGGTGATTTGTACAGCTAAACAAACAATAAAAATAGTTATGAAAAGCACACATGTGTAACTATTACTACAGTCAAACCTACATTAGCGGCCACCTCTAAAGAGCAGTCATCTGTATAATTATAAAGACCACTATTCATTACCCCAAAATGATCCTTCATATAGAAATGAACCTGGACAGAAAGGCCGCATGCTTATAAAGGTCATTTTTCTCAGGCTCTAGAGGTGACCATTATAGGCAGATTTCACTGTACCATATATAAATATTTGATCAACAAGAAATCTGACATTACCTGAGCTTCCTGGATCAGTGAGCAGCAAGGACAGAAAAGATGACACACAAGGTCCATGACAAAATCTCCCTGAAATCAAAACAGAAATCAGTACATTGCATCGCGGCCAATTCATTTTCTCAGATGATTCATTCCCCGCGCGAAGCCAGCTCCGAAATTCCGCGCCGCGCATTTAAGAGAAATTCAACAAAATCCGCACAATATTGCCAATAAATTGAATTAGAGGGTGTAAATTACGTCAAAATAGAGAACAAATCCGCGCAATCGTACGAGCAGAAATTTATCGTTCCCCGCGCAAAAGTAAAACTTTACATACTGGCAGATTGGGACATGATCTCAAAACACTTCTTTAAAAAAAACCCAGGAAAATTTGGCTTGGACTCAATCTTTTTATTCTGTTCTTATTATCCGTAGTGTTTGTACAGTATAAAGACTAAGCTTATCCACGTTTTAGGGCCGGTTCAATGTTAGGTAGAGTGAAATAGGTTGATCAAGCTTACCAATTTACCAGTGCAGTATTTGGGATGTTGGTCTGGCTTCCTTCATAACAATGTTAACAAACCGCAAAAGTTTAAATAAAACTTATACCAAGTCTCCGCTTGTTCTTATGCTGTTCTAGAATTTGAATTTTCATGTTCTAAATAAGTGTGTTCTCATTAAAAACGTGCAAGCTGTACTTCCACAGATTTTAATAATTTTGCCTGAGGCAAGACCTGAATAACTCTCAATTAAAATCCTGGTCCATGAAGAATGGAAGGCAACTCAACTTTACACTTACATTGAACGGGCTCTCCCAAATACACCTTGAATTATAAGACTTTGAAGCGCCAACTTTTGTTGATTTTGTTAGACGTTTCTGCCAAATTTAGTGAAGACCGTGGAGAGACGAATTCAACAACTTTCTTTCAGTTTTGAATGCCGCAACAGAGTAGCGGCCGCGCTGTCCCACTTCAACGACAGCCCAGCTGGGCGGTGACATAAAACCGATCGCGTCCGCATTCCTCGGCTATTGTACAAGAGCACTGTCGTCACGAACTGTACAGGGCGCTTGCGCAACAACAAGACGGACCCGTCGACATTAGCAACCAGCAAAACAATAATCGCCTCTCGAGACTGCGGGCCTGCCGAGTGAGTGGGCAGAGATGTGTCGAAAAGGGAACTTTATTTTCGATATTTTCCGCATGTCATCAGAAAGCACTCACAAAATGACTGTACAAGTGAATCGAAAAGGAATCTTGTTTGCAAACTCAATCAATGAATTCCATTAATCTCCTTCAACAAAAACATTGCCGCCCATTTTGTTCAGAGGCGCAGCATGGTTGGGGTTGCACCAAAAACACTTCAGGCAGGTCTTTGGTTGCTGTACCAAATAGCCTGGTAATTTATTTACCTTTCAGTACAACACAAGTAAAACAAGTCCCCACGAACATTTGGTTTATTGGGATCGCGCAGTTGCCTTGGGCTCGCCCCGCCTTTCGTCTACAATCAGCCATGCTTAAAAATTGCGCCGTGAATAAATGGCCATCAAACAGGTCGAAGATCAAGAGTACAGTTCGACCGTTATAAACAGAAAAATACCAGAATTTGGTGTTAAAATTACAAATATAAAGTTGAGAAGAAGAATTTATTCGTGCACGTGCCATCACGAGACTGTTTTGCGCCCGGCGAGCTAGTCGCAGCGACAGATGTAGGCCTACCAGCAACGTTACAAATTGCGCCAACCGTCAACATCTGGGAAGTCCACGTGAACATTCGCAATAATTGTAGCAATATTAGACATAACTTACCTGGATGCCATATCTTTCTCTGACTTTCTGGCGAATGGTGGCATCGGTAAACACTCCAATGCAACCACAAGTGCTCAAAAAGCCGTAAAGGCAACAACTCTCGCCCATTGCCTCGGCATTTTGCCCAGCAACGACGCAAGGGCAAAACAACGTCAGGCAACAAGAACCAACATCATTCATGCACGCAAAGGTTCCATTTTGAAATTCAGCCATCTTTCAAATAACTCTAGAGTCGTGAAGCAACTGGCAGATTGCAGAAACACCAAACGTGCGGCAGTGAAAGTAGTGAACTCGAAGAGCAGAGATCTTGCTTTGGGGCGACAGGGCGTGATACGCATTGTCCACAGGCATTCATCAATGTCAATCACTTCGGGGGGTAAAGAGCCAAATGATCAACATATCTTTCCTGCACAATTTTTCAGATTTATTCTTAGAAATGCGTCAAGTTTAACTACAAGTCACATTTAATCCGTTATATTGACGTTTAGAGTGCGGTAGTACTTTTTATATAGTATTTTCCTGCAAATTGGGCCATGGAATAGCAGGGTTATTTTCAAGTGAACAGACGTTCACTCCCCGATTCGCAATGTTCATTCAATTCACATTACAAATAAATGCAGGCGAGATTGGGTGCTGTAATCGAGGCCGAATTGAACCTGTTTTGTAATCGCAAACAGCCATTGAAAATGGGAATTGTCTTCAGGTAGCCATAGCGATGCTGGCATCGATGGTGATGGCGAGTAGAAGCAGCTTGCTATGCAAGGACATCTAGAAGCAGCGTCGATCATGCAGCACCGATGGAGGCGAAATAATTTACTTCGCTAATCTGCCAGCCTACCATCTTGCAACGTAATTTTGGGTTACGATCTGGAACGAATTACAGAAAACACCTTACTTTGCCACCAAACATAACAGATTGTAATTCTCAGTTGAAATTGCAGGAAACAGAATGAATGAATTGATTTGTTACATAATGTTGTACGACCTGCGAAAAACAATAAACGACTGGGTCAAGCAAATTGGGAGTAGCTAGGCCTCCAAACTGTAGCCCGAGGTATCAAGTCACGTTATTGTCACAAGATTGCAAGCGTACGGTATTGCCCACGCAAGTTACAGACTATCCACGACATGCCATTGGAATATGATTGCCCCTTCGCAACGGCCTCGGAAACCGAGGACTCGACTGGAGAGCCTTGCCCGCGACAATTCTGATCCCATGTTGGATACCGAAGCTCACAACAGAATGCCCCGTGTAGCATTGCACACCTATCATCGATCTTTCACAGCGTTGGGATCAAAAAGGTGGTGGGCAAGAAAGAAACAACATTATTCAAATGCTGCCTATGGCGCTGTGAATTCAAAATAGAACGCGCTGAAGCATGTCGGACTTTGGCCCCGAAGTATCTTGATTCTTTGGTTTCTTCGCAAGGAATAAATCAGTTGCGTTTCAACGATCGTTGAAAACGACAGAGCAATGGACACTACAAGCCTTCGAAGTGATGCGGGCGAACTATAGCACTAATGGATAGTACAAGTCCCGACACGCGAGAAAACTAAAATGCGAAGACCGACGCCTGCTTCTTTAGAGCCAAATGCGGCTGTTAGAAATCCTCAAACTGAAATCGGTCGAATTGGAAAAACATAATTCCTTTCCCGCCACCAGAAAACGACCTCCTTACCGCCAATAGAGTGAATTAATGTCGCCCCTTATCTACAAATCATCTCTATTTCAATAGTCAATTCTCAAGCGTATCGATCCACACAGATCTCTTTTGATTCACGGTCGGTGTTATCATGGTGTTATGATTCAACTTGTTCGCGCAAACGAAAACCAGCTGAATCTTACACGCTTCTACGGCAATTATATCTTGAACTCTGATGGCACTGCCAATGGCCCACCCGTTCTCGGGGTTCGGCGTAAGACGCCAGTGCCTTAAAGATGATAGATCTAATCAATCGCTTGCCTCTGGCGTCACGTTCAGCTCGGCATCTGCGTCATAACAGAAGTTCTTCAACGCCAAATGCGACGCTATCTCGCGAAGGGTGTACTGAAGAAAAACGTTACTAGCCTCGCTTGCATGCTAGCCTCTTATCTGTAAATATCGTGCCTACTGTACCTGGGCACAGATTCTAATCTGTGGTACCTGGGTGTCGACAGCATATAAGCTTGGAACACCCTGCTTAGCTGCTCTCTCTTCTTGCATTATATCAAGTTTCATCAGAGCTAACAACATCGTCTATCTATACTTTCTTATGATGTCATATACTATGGAGTCTAGTGCAGAGACCAAAAATGCGAACAGTCTGCAAGTCATCCCTTTCACATGTTAATATGCCAATGCATTGAAGCATACGGAGCCTATGTTGACCATGGTTAGTTGTTGAAAATGTTTGTACCAGGAAAGTACATTCATATACCAAGTTATTACCTAAGTTAGGTGAAATTTGAAATAATACTACTAGTACAGCCACCACCATAAGGGTATTCAATTGTTTCTTTATCAAACATATCTTCGTCCACGTCTACTGTAGAGTACTGATTTTTCGTATGCCTCATCGTCATTCAGTAGAAGTAACGTTATTTTTCTGTCTTTTTGTGTATTCAAAGGGCTGTAAAGTAACTAATCGCTTAAAAAGCTACTTTTAGGGTAACGTTTCAAGGTAACTCAATTGAATTACTTTTCACTGAAAGTAATTTTAGTGTAACTAGATACAATTTTTCAAAGTAACTAATAACGTTTCAAAGTTACTTTTGCTAAAATAATTTACTTTTCATTTCTAGACTACTGTATAGTTTATTATGGAAACCTTTAGGATACAATAAGCTTCCAAACATTCATGTATGCATGGAAAAATCCACAGTAGTCGGTAATTTGAATTGCTGTTTGTTGGAAGTGAACTAACCGAAGGTTTTTCGCAGCAAAGTTCACCAAAAATCTAATGCAGCATTTTGTTGGATGGCAACAATTTACCTGGCAACGAATTAACTTAAAATAATGTGTGATTCTTCTCATTTTTTTGTTTAGTCATCTTTTAACTTTTATGCAGCAAGTATTTAAATTTCTCGGATTCTTGTAAAACGTGCCATGTTGGGCAACTGCTGCTTACATGTTTGTATTTAGCAGTAATGAACGAGTGAAAATAAATACATTGATTGATTGATTGAAAGTTACTGAAACAGAAGCAGCGTTTCCACGCATTGTGTATAGGTGAACATTGACATCGAGCTATTAACAAATAGCGCGAAGAGGCACCTTGTGGTACCGGAAAACAGCAACAGATGAACTATGGTTCAGAACACGGCAATCCTTCTCCGCGGTGGACGGATGGCCGTTGACTCTTGAGGAGTTCCTCCACCCCTTGACATCTCTTCTATTTAATGCTTCTGGGTGTCCACCTATACACACACTCCTCTTCACATTTTATGACATGAGAAAAAAAGTACTGAAATTGAACTGAAAAAGTGCTGAGTTTTTAGCACTTTTTCAGTAGGTGCGCTATTTCCAGTACTTTTTCAGCACTTTTTCAGTACCATTTCAGTACTTTTCAGTGTCTTCAGGTCAAAAGTCTGTCTCTGAGCCTGTAGCAGTTTTACTTGCCAGAGATATACTGTAAGTAAATTTTTGAATCCTTCTTGGGACAGTTTGAAATCCAATGTTTTCTTTTCGTTCATAAACTGAGATGTTGGCATCTGTACAATCGTAATCATGCTGTTGAATGGTATGTTACCATACCATGGCTAAATGTATCTTAACATACCTTGGCTCAGCTAAGAAATTAAGCAGATTTATTAGGAAATCAAGGTGGGAAGTATTTCCATTTGGGTGTACAGTTTTACGTTGCCCATTTTAGGTTTCATTTATACCTTTTGCTATTGTTATGTCAGCAAGAGGTGTAGAATAGGTTCCCTAGCATACCATATAACCAAGGTACACGAAAGGTACTATATAAAGTACGTTGCAGAAAACAGGTATTCTTCGATTATCTTTAATTCTTAGAATGATTTTGAGCCATTCAAGGTACCATAACTAATTTGAGTTATATATTTGGATCTATAATTGACCCTCCAATTGGCCAGGGCGGCGCTTACTCTTGGGAATTTGGGGGCTGATACCCGGAATGCTTCCCTGGGGGTCGAGGGGCCTGCTTACCTGGAAATGTTCTGCTCTATCGCATTATACCCTCCCACGCATGCATTGGAACTCACTACAGTCAAGCCTGTATTAGCGGTCACCTCTATAAAGCAACCACTTGTCTATAAAGGCCACTCTTCATAACTCCAAAACGACATTTTTCTATAGAAATCAGCTTGGACAGAAAGGTCATCTGTCTAAAAAGGTCATTTTCCTCAAGTCCAAAAGGTGACCGTTATGGACAGGTTTCACTGTAACATCTTCGTTATATTTTGGAATGATGGGGGCAGGGGAGGTGGTTAAGCCCCCTGCTAAATAACCCCCTTGTGTTAAAACCAGGGAGGGGGTTACAATCCCCCATTCCATCTGATCCAAAGTCCCATCAAATGGCACAGCATGCCGGTAACAATCAACTCAATTGAAGCCAAATGGACATTATCACGACTAAAAGGTGGCGCCATTGATACCAGCGAAGATCTATTCTAGGTAACTCAATTAGTACAGAGCGATAAATAATTACATCAATGCATGGTCAACAACATGTCCATTACATTTCTAAATCAAACTTATTCTCAGAATAACAAAATTTAAAACATCGAACTCGTAAACTATTTTCCTCATACATTTACATAATTAATTAATATTACAAAAGTATACTTACACGAGAAAGGTCAGTTAAAATAATTCAGAGATATTTGAAACCAGCACACCAGAGTAGGACGTTATTGGTAGCCACAGTAACTTCTTTTTTACTGACCAATTCATTGGACGTACTCCATAACTGCTTCAGGCCGAGACATTGAGAATCTAACAAGACAACAAAAACATAAGAAGTCTACTTTTCCGTTTTAAAAGTCATACAGTAATTACAATCAATAGATGGTTTAAATGCTTGCTGCCGATCTCGTTCCTAAAGAGTTAATCAATACAGTCAAACCTGTATTAGCAGCCACCTCTATAGAGCAGCCACCTGTGTATAAAGGCAACTCTTCAGAACCCAAAGATGATAATTTCTATAGAAATCAACCTGGAAGAAAGGCCACCTGTCTATAAAGGTCATTTTTCTCAGGTCAAGGTCTCGCAGAGGTGACCGTTATAGACAGGTTTCACTGTACAGTCAAACCTGTATTAGCGGCCACTTCTGTAGAGCAGCCACTTGTGTATAAAGGCCACTCCTCATAACCCCAAAATGACACCATCTATAGAAATCAACCTAGAGAGAAAGGCCACCTGTCTACAAGGTCATTTTTCTCATGTCCTAGAGGTGACCGTTATAGACAGGTTTCACTATAGTTACAAAAAATAGTTAACGAAAACGAGGTTATACGGGTAAACATAAACACCATTATGCCGTCAATCAGACGGAAACAGCGGTCATATTATGTGATACACTTGTTTGTATTTTTATGGTCTAATGCTACCACGGTTGTGTACAATGCTCTGATGCATGAATTTAAAAAGACAAGCTGCCTTTACGAATGGGGATTATACACAGGCAATCATTGGCTTATTGGCAAAATTTTGCATGAAAACATTGGAATTCAGTTAAGAAAACTGTGCCACATGACTGCATACAACATTGTTGTTGCCTTTGCAAACCATGTGGAGATCACAGTCGAAAATTTGAATATTTCTTCTAGTTTAATGCATAAGGTATAAGGGGGTAATAGCTTCGAAATCGGTTAAGCTTGTACTAAACTATTTACAATTTATTGGGCTAAATGCATGTTTGACACGAACCCGCGTGCAGCGCAAGAGATGTCACCTCGACAAATTGTAGCTGAAAAGTGATTTGTTTATTCGTTGTCACAGCGGGTCAAGGTGGCTTCACAGCCGGACCCATTGCATGTGACATGACTCATTACAATGCATATCCGATTTAGAGGAAGCAATTTCTTATAAAAAGTTCAGCAAAAATAAAAGTATTTTCAATAGAGATATCGGATTATCTGAAATATCACATCAGGGGAAACAACAATCAAATCAGAAAACACGCGCCTAAGTTCCATTTCAGTCCAGTTGTTGTCACATCAGTGGCAGGACCATCGAGTGGGACAAGAGAGCACCAGTCCCCTTCATAGCCACTACTGGTGTCTATTGTGGTTTGTCCCTGAAAATACCAAAAATGAGCAATTTTGAGTTACTTGTTATTCTCCTTGTAGAGAACAATGACAGACACTTTTACGTTCCAATGTACAATCAAATCAAATTTGTATTAGCGGCCACCTCTATAGAGCAGCCACTTGTGTATAAAGGCCACTCTTCATAACCCCACAATGGCACTTTCTATAGAAATCAACCTGGACAGAAAGGCCACCTGTTTATAAAGGCCATTTTTCTCAAGTCTCAGAGATGACCTTTATAGACAGGTTTCACTGTATTTGTAGAGGACAACGATGGAGACTTGCGCATTTTATATAAACGTACCATAATGGCAACTACATTACTGTCTGTATACAGTTCCCGTAGTAGAATGCGAGTTTAAAGAAATAAAAATGATGATGATGATGGAGCACAGTGCAGAGTACAGCACAAATGTAGGCATTGACACGACAAGGTACAGACGGGACAAAAGATGACAACTAGATGACAAGCTACATATTCTGACAATTAAGTGACAAGACGATGATGACAAATGTTCGCATTATGATCACCTGTCAGCCACTACATATTCAATCACGCTAACTAACGAGAAACATATCCCATGACAAAAGTCATGAGATATAAAACACTTCTACTGTAGAATCTCTCAATCTCTCTATTCAAACAACTTCCAGAGAAGAGGACTGTATCAAATTAGGAACATGTGTCGGTCCAATGTCCCCGGTATCTAATGATTACGACCCACAAGACAAGAAAAGAGACTTGTGTAATAACCAAACGAACTAAATCACGTTAAACACAAGAAGAACATAGGAGAAGCATCTCCGTTGGTCGCAACCATCAGACACACCTTAATTAAGATTTCACTACAATTTATATTAAGCTAATTTACATAATATTGTCACAGATTAAGTTATGAGAAACAAGCACGAGGATAGTCACATGTTCAATTCCCTAGCTACCAAATGTAAGTCTCTCTTAAACACAAGCGAGGTTATGCACAAACACGAAAATGAGGCCAGCGAAACTACACCTACAAAGTGAGAGTATAGCTGGTTCATTTTCAAAATCATTTGTCACACAGGGGGTACAACTAGTCACACTTTGTCATACTCACTGGATGAAGCAGTAACGCGTAACAGTCTTCAGCGAACAAGAGGCAAGGCTTTGTTTGGACTTCTGAAGCAACGTACAGAGAATGATAATTAGCAAGCTGGTGGTCTGGGCGTCCTCCAAACGAGCCAAGAGCAGCAATTGAATGATACTATAAATAAAAGAAACCCTGCGTATAATGACAATAAACATGTCAGGAAAGAACGAATAGTTCAGATTTGTCTTCAATGACTACCGTTTGGGCCTCTACGGCACCTAATAATTCATGAAAGGGACTGGCGTAGGGAAGTGCTGAATGCTACAGTGTAACCCCGTTAATATCACCTCAGGTAATATCACAACCCGCTTAATATCACTTCAGTTTGAGAACCAAGCTCTGTCTGGATTAACTATTCGTACCCGCTTAATATCACGACCCGCTTATTATCACGATTTTTGGATGCAAAAACATAGTGATATTAACGAGGTTTCACTGTACTATAATACAGAGTGACCTATATACAACAACACAAAAACGGCCGATGGCTGATCCAGTGATCAACCATTCAAGGCAGCCATGGATACTGTCTGTAGGATTTCAGTGGTCACCTCACATTCTTAACTTTTGCATATCCTCAGCAGAATTCTGTCACCCTCTGCAGAAAACTCCAGCCTTTTACTAGAGTACAGTCAAACCTGTAATAGTGACTCTATAGAGCAGCCACCAGTGTATAATTGCCACTCTTCATAACCCCAAAATGACACTTCCTAAAGAAATCTACCTGGACAGAAAGGCCACCTGTCTATAAAGGTCATTTTCCTTAGGTCTCAAAGGTGACCATTATAGACAGGTTTCGCTGTACCATAAAATCAGAAGGAATATGCCAGGGGTAGAAACAGACACTTGGTGTATGTTTATAGTACAATCAAACCAGTATTAGCGGCCACCTCTATAGAGCAGCCACCTATGTATAAAGGCCCCTCTTCCTAACCCTAAAATGGCACCTTTTATAGAAATCCATCTGGACAAAAAGGCCATTTGTCTATAACTGTAAATTTTCTCAGGTTCCAAAGGTGACCATTATAGACAGGTTTAACTGTATATCGTAAATTGCAGATAGTGATAGTAAGAACAACACAGGGATTTGTGGAGATAAGATGACGATGATACTAAGCCAGCAGTAAGACATAATTATATTTCAATAATAATAAGAGTAAGAATAATATACACGTGATAATAGTTCTCCGCTAGGAAACGTCCAGCCGTCCTAGGTGTAATATGGTCCATTCTGACCAGTACGGCAGTTGAGGTTCAAACAATGCCACATAGCATAATAACAAAGTCGTATACAGCAAACATGTTGCATAAATTGAACATAACATAACAACACTGATGGGTTGGAAATTTTAAAAGTAATGTCAAGAATGATTGCTCAACCTGGTCATCTTGATTTTGATATAGCATTTGCTATGTACAACTCAATAACCAATGAACCTTGATCGTACAGCAAGTAATAATATCTACTTCCCAGTTCAATGCTGACAAAATGAGAAAATCAAACGTGGACTTCAGGCAGCCAGAGGGTCTAATCTATTAAATTTCTGTATCCCATGATGAAATTTGGCCGTTACCTCTTTGTTTCTATCTTGGCAAATCTGCACTGCCTTTTCAATCCCCTTTGTGAAGTCCGTCTTGTCTTGGTCTGGAGTGTGAATTATCTTGACACCCTGAGATGTTAAAAACAAATAATTGTACTTAGCAAAGAAGAAAACTCCAATTGTAGTCCAACTTGCTTTCCTCTAGGACAATGCAATTCATTAGACCAGTGTTCTTCTACTCCTTGACAAATATGTGTCAACACATGACTTCCTGTAATTACATCACCTATAGTCTGCACACAGACCCTATACAGTTGTTTCCTGGCAAAACAGTAGAGTCTGCATACTCAACTTCAAAGCCAAACTCGATTACTCAATGCTTGTTTGTCACTGGGGTCCCCCTGTGCTTTTAAGTATTAACTTAGCCAACATGCAAACACATTTTTGCAGCCTTGCCATCCAATTGTTGATCGGGAATTGCTTTTCCGATTCCTGGATACTGCGGTTTGGACCATTTGTGTTTGAGATTCAGGCATTCTAAGAATGAAAAGTCTGCTTGTTATTCCTACCTCTGACAAAAACTCTTATGGGTGTTTGCTCTGTTAACCTTACCAGATCGTTTGTTGAGAGTTTTCTGACTCATGCACTTGATGTCGCTACTATTAGTCATAAGTTCCACTGCAAGTTGGTGGAAATATTATTATAATATAGACGGTTCTCTACATGAAGAGACCGTCCCTCTTGCTCTTGATGGACTTGATGCTTCATAAACTACACCATGAATCACTAAAAACGCCTTAACAGGCGGTCTAATGATGGAAATATGACAGTTGTAGTTTTGCTACTTAGCCAGAGTGCATGCGGCATCCAATATAGCATTGCTGCTACTTTGCTACTGATTGCATATGTCGCACCTGTCATGTGCTGGCTTAGAAACTGCAGAATATTATGGCTAGAGCTGGGTCGATTGTGGATTTTAAACAATCGATTAATCGACCCAAACAATCGATAAACTATCGATTAATCGGACCATAGAGAGGCCTTTTGTTCCTTGTCTTATTGTCATAGTTTGCCCTTGTAAAGTCATGGTAATTATCTTCTGGTTCGGTGATCTCTTTGTTTTATGCACTTTTGTATGCTCTTTGATGAGCGAGAAGGTAATTGTAAACTGAATAATGGTGTCTAGTCCTTTGAAAGGCATCAATAGAAGCACATCTTTTGTGATATCGATGAAACGATGGTTGAAGGGGACAATCGATTTCCAAAAAAACAATCGATTAATCGATGCATCGGACCCAGCTCTAATTATGGCTTCAACTACTTTAACTTTTGAAGCATCCCTGATTGTTCTCGACAATTACGGCATTATTGTACATTGCATGGTTTATTCTGCAGTCACTGATGAGGTCAGGCCAGGCAGGTGCTAGCTTGTAAAGAGATCGAGGTAAGACTAATGCAATGTTGGAATCTGTCGATCTGCTGGTACATAAATATGTTTACTTCATAGTCTGTACATGACGATTGTGGGATTAGTGATAAACCGATCACATATATATCGGATTATTTCTTCTGAGATGTGTTGCGCTCACGTCCATCAATATCACAAACTAGCAACTCCTACAATAAGCTAGGCCTATATTATCAATTAAAGATTAATAATATATGAAATACCAAGGCAAGAAAGGTAATATTACCCGAGACACGTAAAAGCTCTTGACATCTTCTGTGATTGAGTCTAAATCTCCAATAATGTAGTCTGGAATAAAGCTTGAAAGAGAAAGAAAAGGGAAGTCCAATTATGGAAAACCTTAGATACAAGAAACACCCCTTTGTAGTCAAAGTCCTTGCAATCATATAGAAGCTGTACAGTCAAACCTATATTAGCGGTCACCTCTACCGAGCAACCACCTGTGTGTAAAGGTCACTCTTCATAACCCCAAAATGACACTTTCTAAAGGAATCAACCTGGATAGAAAGGGCACCTGTCAATAAAGGTCATTTTCCTCAGGTCCCAAAGATGACTGTTATAGACAGGTTTCACTGTATATGTGCAATATCATATGTCTAAGATTTACTCAGTGGCGTAGATCGCGGTCCTGCTAAGTAGGACCAAGTGAAATTCAGTCGAAATTGGTATTTTCAGTAATGGAGATAATCACTTCTTCAAAATGTTCATGCTAAGTTTATCTTGCCTTCAGTAGCTTCAAAACAAGTAACGTTTACCTTCTAGGGGTCCTATGAACTCACTGAGGTCAGTACATAGCTGCAATTTCTCCTAAACTATTTAGATGAATTAGGTCTTGTGCTTTTGTTTCAGCATTCCATGCGTAATGCATTTAGTCCTGCTCAGTCCTGACATCCTGAGAAACACAAGCGAGCGCCAACAATCCTCGAACTTACGACTGCATTGGATTGACCGCAGATGCACAAGCTACGCCAAGCAAAATCTTTTCAACTAGGATTTCTTGATAATAAATGGCAAGATTGCTCCAATTTCTCTCTCGTTATCTTAGCAAGTTATTTTTATTTGCAATTTATTTGCAATTAGCACTCTCAAAGTGGAAAAATGACATCAGATGTAGTGCTACGATTCTCGATGGACGCAGCGACGAAGACGCAATGTATTAAAAGGGATTTGTATAGAACTCAGTACCGCAGAGGACGAATTACAACCAACTGTGAAACATTCACTCGGACTTACATGCATAAAAGTATTTACGTCACAAAACTGGGAATAGAACAAAGAACGGGAAGAAAAAACGAACAAGCACAGGAACAAATCGAACACTACACAGGAAAACTTTCAGGCTAGCGAACAATGTTCCTCGTTTCATGCCGCCTGACGAGGACACAGACCTGATATTTTATTAAACAATATTAGCCTAGGTCCTCAGATGAAATTGTTTAGCAACATGAACAACTGGAAGCTGGCTACGCCACTGCATTTACTTATTTTGGGACAGTTTAAAAGGATTATATTATTCTCGGAATTCTGTAAAACATATCTTCATTGGTAACTGTTTACAATTATTGTAATGACTTGTACTCAGCTGAATACGAGAGAAAATAAAATACACTATAATTATTATTATTAAATGCAGGAATTGTTAGTTGAATAGTTAGAAATACATTCCAACTAGTCTTAAATATCACCAGTACAGTTTAACGACCAACGCGCTTTCCAAATTTATTTTGTGAGAGGTATCACACACCAGAAATCAATCTGTGGCCCTCTGCACGGTTGATAACTGTACATGATGATGTGACAATTAAGTCCCTAGCTACCTATCTACCGGGGCAGCCACTTGGTCCAAGCTGCAGTTTGAAACACCCACCGTGTCAGATAGTCCATATGCATTAGGACACTTGCAGCTACAAATGTAAACTACATGCTTTCTTTGTATGTTCGATTAACTGAATATAAGTCAAGAATTGTCAAAAAATATTTTTGATCCCCCTCAAGGTTGTGCCAACAGGTCAATCAAGCAACCGCCAACCCGTCGAACAGCGAAAAAGAGTCTTCTATTATTCAACTGCACACTAGTGCAAGAAATCAACAACTCACTTTTTGTGGCATGACTGAGTTAGTTCAAATAGTCTGTTGCTTCCTCCATCCAGGCACACCTTCAAAACAGCTGCAAGAGAAAAGCATATGTATGTTGTGCATATATTTCATATTAGTTGTTGTTTTGTTGATGTTTGGTTTGGTTAAGGACGGTACTGTTCATCTGAACAGCCCGTTCCTCTTCTTTGCAACACATGCAGCAACAGATTTTTTCCACAAATTGCGGTTAGTTACATCAGACAAGGAAACACTAGTACACACATAATGTTATTTTAATTCTGATATCCGATAAGCAACTTAATGCTTTTTTTCACAGAACAGATACATGGGAATGGCATCATCATAATACAGCATAGAAAACAATTGAAAATTTACAGATAAAGCTGGAAAAACGTAATACTGACAGACAGTAGCTTGACAGTGACAATTAAAACAATCCAATGACAGCAGTAAGGAAGAACAAAGGACATCCAATTTCGACGAAGGCACAACAGCAACTGATGAAAAGACGGACAGCATCCCAGACATGGCGACAGGTGAGAATAACGGTTACATTTTAAACAGTCGAATGACAGCAGCGATGAAGAACAAGGAAGAACGACGAAGAACATTGGACATTGAACATAAATAGATTAGCTTGGCCACGGTGGTATAATTCAGTAGGCTTCCAATCCAGAATGTCATGGAGGGGCCAGGGAGGGTGTTCTTTGCTTCGAATGAAGTGTCCGAGAAACCGTAATCTACGCTGTTGAACAATTGACGATGCGGATGGGGTAATCTCGCGCAACTGGTCTTTGGTGACTATGGCCCGAAAGCGATAACCAAGGGCGCGGCAGACAAGTTGATCGTAGGCCTGATTGAGACGCTGAGAGAGGGTTGCTGTTAATATCCACGACTCACAGAAGTAGAGAAACACTGGCTCGATGGTGACACGAAACAGGCGCAATTTAAGGTCCAACGAGGCAGATGATGACCAGAATAGCTTTAAGTCCCCAATGACTGACCAAGCCAAACCGTGACGGTAGGAGATATCGTCACTCGAGAAAGGCAAGGTCGAACCAAGGTACTTGAAGGACCCTATACACATTCAACAGGACCCTCGGAAGTGGACAACTGCACTTGCGATGTGCCGATGGCAATGAATTTTGTCTTTGAAGTGTTTATTTGTTTATTTGTGTTTATTGCTACTGGTGATTGGTCAAAACTGAATAATGGGTCCCACAGCTTAAACAATCATTAGACTAGAAATGTGTCCATCAGTCACAATGATGCAGTTCATTATTCTTACGATCAAATCAAGAAAACAGAATATATATTTTATGTAAACAAGGTTATTACATGAAAAGAGAGAAACTACAACAACATTGAAAGGTCACTTTGAGGGTCAACTTCCGGATGAAAAATGTGTTTTTCGCTAGCAAATGTACCAGAAGTGTGGAGACAAAGCGAGTACTCTGTAAGAGTGTGGCCAGTACCTAACTCCTGTCCTGCTCGTAAAACTATTTAAGTTGATTGGTTGCTTGCTAAAAACTAACTATTTGATTGGTTATGTGTTGCTACTTTTGACTTGTTTCGAAAACGTGTATACACGTCAATAGCAGGACAAGGGTTAACAGTAAATAAAACATTGTAAGGTATGGAGAATGATGTGTTGATGGAAGAACAGGCAAATGTATGATTAAGTTGAATATATATTTGTGGCATATACGACAGAGGGTAGCCAGCCCGTCCGAAGGCTCGAGAGTACAGTTATGAAATACAAGGCATTTATAGCGACAGACAAATGGAGCTGATTGGCGGTCTGAGTGCTGATGTAAATGCTTGATGAGACCACCGCAACATATATAATGGATATTGGAAATGGATAAATCATCATACCTTTGGACCAAAATGTTTCTAAAACTTTGATGGATGGCAACGGGGTATTTAAAAGCAGGAGGATGATCTTGTCGTCTGAAAATAAAAAGATCAAAGCTCCAGCTGCAGACCAACAGTGGAAAAGTTAACAATTACCCCTTTTCCATGGTGCGGTTGTTTGTCGCGCTAGAAGCGCAACACTTCTACCGCGACAGAGGCTCGGTTTTCCATGAGCCAGACACTTGGCCGTTTAATATTTCCGGTAGTCTGCCGTCTATTTCTGGTGCAATTATAGTGTCACGCATCATATGATTCTGAGGAAGTCAAGTATCCGCCCCTCAGGATTTTGATTGTCAAAGAGGTTTGTAAATCAAGAAAATATGTTGTCTGTTCCCATCGTCTTTGTGTTGGCTTTGATCGCGTTTTTTTTGTACGTAGTACAATCCCAGCAGCAGTTTATTCTGTTCTGTCAAACAATTTTGATTGAGCATACCCGCATCATAACCGGGCTACTTCTATCCCTGCAAGATGATGAATCTGATGAAGATGATGAAACAACAGCAAAGGGATTGAGATCTTCTATTTGGCAAAGGGTTTGTGTGCAATGTGATTATTTTTAATAATATTAATTTACTGTAAATACGATATCATAAGTAATTTACATTTTTGTTCTATTTTTGTTAATAGAACCGATCAGGTCATTGGTATGAGACAGTGCTGTTGAAGGAAACAGATTCCTTTTGGATAGCACACATTCGCCTTCCAAAGGTTGCAGTAGAGCAGCTTGCAGCGACCTATGTGAATGAATTGAGTCCACAAGAGAACACAGTCAGAAAACCAGTCTCTTTGCTCAAAAGAATCTGCATCGCTTTGCATAAGTTAGCAAGCTGTGCAGAATACAGGGTTGTGGCAGAGTTTTTCGGTGTGTCGATTACATAGATGCCTGTATTCTTTCTGTTTTGCCGTCTCTAAGAGAAGATCAGAATATATTTCGTTCCCCAGCGATGAAGAAGCAGCTGCCATTGCTGACCGAATTGAAGTGCGACACGGTTACCCTCAACCATTTGCAGCCCTTGATGGGTCTCATATTTCCATCAACCCGCCTAACGTTGGGCGAGCGGATTACATTAACAGGAAAATGTTCGCAAGAATGGTGCTTCAAAGCTTTGTAGATGACAAATACAAGTTCCGGGAAGTATCTTATAGGTGCCCTGGCTCAATGCATGACTCTTCGGTATTTTCCAACTCGTCATTATTCACTCACATCCTTCATAATATGCCCAAACGAGACAGAGTCGTGAATGGTGTGACGGTGCCATTGCATATTCTAAGCGATCATGCGTATCCATTGAGCGAAAGGTTAATCAAAGGATACACTGGAAGAAAGCTTTCAGAGCTTCAACGTTTATCATTCTGCGGCAAGAATAATGGTGGAAAACGTATTCGGCAGACTAAAGGCGAGATGGAGAATTCTATCAAACAGAATGGATTGCGTAGTGGAGCTGGCGCCGTATGTTATTATGACTTGCTGCTGCCTTCACAATATCTGTGAAGCACAGAAGCTGCTTGTGAATCCTTCTCTGCATGAGCAAGCAGCAGCTGATGCAATCCATCACCCCCAACCATCCATGTAGGCAGGTCAACGGGCTGATCGAGCTGGCACAGCAATAAAGGAAGCTATTACAAACCACCTCGCAGCTACTCGCTCGATAAGGCAATCACTTCACTGCTGAACTTATTTATTTGAGTTTTGATTTGATTTTGCTCAGACCAGATTAATGCAAAATTGTACGTACAACATAATCAGATTGTAATTGTATTACTTGTGTAGCTGACTGCATGGCGAGAACAGGTCAGACGAGAAGTCATCTCGGGGCTACTCAATAGGAGTAAAAGTCATCAGATAGAAAGGCCTAAACCTTAAAACAGGACTTCCTGCTGCCTCCCGCGTAAGTTGAGAGGAATCTCTGTAAATCTCAGAGTTTGGGTGTGAAGACGACATGTGGTGTCTGATGTTTGTCGGTTCAGGTGCAGGTGGGCTTTGCTGCTGTGATGGCACCTGTTGTTGCTGCAGCAGCATTTTTAAAATGTCTTCAAATTTGTCGAGCATTTTACTCTGATGCTCCATCATCATTTTCATGTTCTCCTGCAATTGCTCTGATGTCCTCTTGCTTTGCACCTCAATTGCCTCCATCGTTCTTTTGTGCCGTTCACTGGCTGTATTGTCTTGTCTTGACGAGCCAGGGGTCTTATCTGAAAATCTATTATTGATTTGATAGGGTCGACGCTTGGATGGTCTATTCTCCACTTCATCTTGGGACTCAGGAGAGGAATTTCTATTCCTTCTGTCGCATATCTTGCAGCATGCACAACAATTGCCGGGCTAAATTTTTCACTTTCTTCAAGCTGGTCAGTTTCCCCTACAAAAATTGCAGCTGACTGTGTCAAAGTCATTCATTTGATCAAGGAATTATCAAGGGTAATTACTAAGCAGAAGGAATTATCACGAATCAGTAAAGGCCAACTAGAAAATTGCACATACCTTCATCTGGCAGGTCCATTTCTAACCCACGTTCGTCCACATTTGCTGCTGGCCTACTTCCCATGACCTCGTTCATCTGCTTGTACCAGCGCCATTTCACAGCCCTGCTTCCTATACATTTAAAAATAAAACTTATTATAGGTGACAGCCTATCAACTAAACGACGACAAATTGATTTCTATTACTCTCATAAACAAATGAAACAAGAAAATCAGTTACCTGAAGTTCTAGCCTTGCTCTTTTCCTTCAGATAATTTGCCTTCATGGTCTTGAACTTGTTTCGACATTGCAGCACTCCTTTTCTAAAACCTCTCTCCCCCAATCGTTTGGAAACTGCTTAAAACAGTTCGTTATTACTTTGCCACTTGCTGTCAAGGACTCGATATGCCTTCTCTTCGACAAGAAATCCAAGAAAGGTTTCAATCTCTTTATTTGACCAGTAAACGCAATCTTCCATCGTAATCAAAGTAACTGGCGCAAATGCGTACGAAACGATCGAGTCAGCACGGAGCGCGGGGTGAAATGAATCAAATTTGGTGCCCTTGTACTCTGAACAAAATTTTGTACAGCCTCACTCATTTAATTGTTTGAACAGGAGGTCGCGCTAGAATACCAGTTCTCTTCGTTTTCAATGGTCCGGAAATCCCAGAAAAGGTGTTACCGCGCTTCTTTAGCGCTAAAGAATACCGCTCTTCAAGCGCGACAGCAATTCTGGTTTTCCATGATCCGGATGAGCCTGGTGCACGACTGTCGCGCAGCGCGGTAGAACAGGACCATGGAAAATGGGTAAATGCCATCAATGCAAAGCAGCTTGGATCTTGTCTTGTTGGCTTTATAGCACATGGCTGATGGCTAGTGATGCTTAAGTTTATGTTCTGTGGATATTTTCCTTCTTGCTAACATTCTACAGCAACGTAGGCAATTATCTAGCTTTTACGACACATTTAAAATTTCATCAACGTACCATTTATCTCTAACCGTGTTTACTGTCGTAGGGTTCGTCATGTTACACTGAGAAGGTGTTCAAAGTCAACGACAGTTGTAGCAGTTCTTGTAGGTTACGCTTTAACTTTCTTGATCAGGTTAATCAACAAACACTTGAATATCTCACCATGATCTCAAGAAAGCTGTTTGCAAGGACAGGAATTTACATGACAACACAGTATGCCATCAGTTTAGATAGCGACGATTCTATTTGTTTCACTTAGTAATTAACATTGGTAGACGTTGGTAGTGCATGAGTGGTGCTCCCTGTTTCTATTGCAAACTAATATTTTACTTGTTTTTAATTACTACTGAAATTGATGATTTTGTGTATTTTTCACGTTATTTACAGTGGAGTCGAGATCCTTCCCATGGCATTTTGTTTCCTTGGTCTGCAGGCCAACCGATCCGTAACTAACCAGTCTTCTGGAAAGGTGGTCTTAGCCTGGCATAAATGTACAGTATTCTTGTTATAATTGTCAATTACATCACAAACGGTTTGTGGCTCTCTGTTCTTCACACTTTCATCAAAATTTGGGATAGACAATTATTGATGATAAAAAAATAAAGTAATGAAAAATAGCATTATTCGTTGGATCAATCGGAGTTTGATAATAACATTATGACTTCAGTTTATTGTACGATTAATTGATGATGATGATGATGATGATGATGATGATGATGATGTACGATTAATTACCATTCATTTTGTTGGTTTATTTGTAGGATACATGTTGTATTGTGACATTATATTTTATCTGTTTCATTATCGAAGACAAAATCAGAGATATATCAACAGGGCTCTCAACTTCAGGCTGGGTCTCAGAGTGAGAATTTTTCTTCTAGTACCGTCAAACCTGTATTATTTGCCACCTCTATAGAGCATCCACCTGTGTATAAAGGCCACTCTTCATAACCCCAAAATGACACTTTCTATAGAAATCAACCTGAACAGGAAGGCCACCTGTCTATAAAGGTCATTTTGCTTAGGTCCCAAAGGTGACCGTTGGAGACAGGTTTCACTGTACAGTGTACGCAAGTCACTCAAAACCTGCTCATTCTATTACTACTTTAAACCTATGTTAATATAACAGTAGCCGCTGTACCACAAATAAAGTAGCAACCTCTATAAAAGACCAATTATCCCGACAAGAAAATGTTCTTTTTCTTTACGTTTTGTAGGGTGCACTTGATGTAGATGTCAAATCCACTACATGAGTTAGCTGGCACAAACATGATTTTGGCATGCATTATCATTGTGAAAGTCAATAAAGATACAGAAGGACCCTTAAAATTGTGGGCGTGGCAATTTTTTCCCCCTAAAATAGGCGTGATCTTGGACCCAAAATTTGAGAGGAATGTATTTTAATTCCTGTACCTGCCCCTGTGCAGATAGCTGGTGTAGCTGTCAAGCTGTGGTCAGCCACTGCCAGGCCAGGCTGGTGGCTGGTCAGCAATTCCAGTCTGCCTCAACTCTAAACTTGTACGTCACTTTGCCGCTTGCGCCGCGTGCTACCAAAACAAAGCACATAATGCCAGTGGTGGAAGTAGCAAACTACAAGTAGTTAGCTACTTGTAGCGAACTACTTTTCCTTGTAGCGAAGTAGTTTTTGACTACATTTCTCAAAAATAGTTGTAGCTGTAGCGAACTACTTTTTAACTAAAGAAGCGTAGTTCTTAGCGAACTACTTTTTGATTTAGGATGATGATTTTAGCTACTTTTTCCACAAACATTTGCATCTGGATTTTGCAAATTCCGAGACAGGAGCACACGGTTTCCTGATAACGACTTGAAGGTTGAGGTGACACTGCCCACTAGAACCAGGGGCGGATCCAGGGGGATGCTTTGGGTGCTCAAACACCAGTCAGATTCTCTGGCCTGTGATGCTGCCGCCATTGTTTACTTGCAGAAGTTGCAGTCGCTGTTCAACAACGTCAGCGCCTTTGTTTTCTTGCGGTCGCTGTTCATCAACGTCAGCGCGAGAGTGTGAAACGCCGCTTCGAAATAGCTTATCACGTCATGAGTGCTACTACAGAGCTGTAAACTTATAACACACAGCTTTGAAGTCGCACTTCTTCAGGGGTGCAGGCCAATGGCGAACCGGTATTGAGCACCCCTCAGAATTCCATTCTGCTTACGAAACACAGTGCCAGCCAATGAGGAAGCCGGCTTGCGCATCCCTACATTCCTGACCGATCGAGAAAAAAACAAAAGATTTGCCTTTTAGCCAATCACAACGCTATTACTGCCTATTGTTCCACATTCCGAGCACCCCTAAGGGGTGCAGGCCAATCAGAGAGCAGTTCCAAAATCGAAAATTAGAAAGGAGCTCGTGACTTTGGAAGCGACCTTGGAAGCGACCAACACCGCTGCTTGTCCTACACAAGGTAAGGTCCTACGAACCAGAGCTCGGACCACGTGTTTGTCAACAATGGCGCTCAGCGAAGGTGGACTGTTAGAAATGCGTTTACTGATGGCCTTGCTGATGACATCCAACGAAAAGAGCTGCAGTCTCTAAAGGAATCATGCTGCAAGGAAATGCTTTCCGTCGTTGACCAGGTCAAGAAAGAAACTTTGAGTTGGAATTTGGAGGAATGCGAATACTCAAACCTGCAGTTTCCTTCGTCTGAACTTCCACGTGCTGCATCCTATGAGGTGAGGCTCGAAAAGAAAAGGAATTTTGAGAGCTTTCTCCAGGCTGTTAAGCAGTTAATACTAGACTTGAGCTTCGCCTTGATGCCTGGCTGGATACATTAGCTCTGCATTTCATCTGTCTAGGTTCCATAGTCCAGCGTGTGATGTTAATGTGCAGCTGAGCTGTGGCTGGAAAGTCCTTTGTAGACCTATGCAATTTAGGAGTCTGCATTGTGATGCATTTATGTGAAAATGATATGTCTACTAGTGATTTAACGTTTATTACATGCACCGTCTTAGGGACAGTGAATTGAGTTCCTAAAAGAATGATAATATTTGAATGTTGATTCAATTGATTGATTTCTGTTGTTGTCTGCTGCAGAAATTGTTGGTGTACATTCTTGCGAGACATGCTGAGAGCCTTCACGTGATGTCTCCTGTTCGTACCACGCTAGATTGGAAGCAAATACTGGCTGAATTCTTGTTCTTCCTTCGAGATGTTTAGTTATTTTGCTGCATACGTATTTCTAACTTGCTTTTGAAATATTTATATTGATTTTTGACGAATATCTGTGTTTTCTTTGTGTGTGATGATCTGACATAGTCCATTTCTTGATTATTCAGTTGCAACTTGCAGAATCCTGCTCTGGCTTCCCTGAACCTGAATACATACTTGCCAGAGTGCTGCTACAGAGCTTCTGGAGGCTCCAAGTTTTAAAAAAATTTCCGGGGGGGCATGCCCCCAGACCCCCTAGAGGATCGTGAGGCGGAGCCAAAAAAACCGCGAAGCGGTTTTTCCCGACCCCGCCCGGGAGGGAAAACAGGCCACGGAGCCCGCCTCCCAACACTCAGCCAAAACACCCTTCCGCAGATGGTCAGAATGAAAAATTACGGGCACTTCTAGGGGCGTGGCAGAAAAAAAATTCACGTCATTCTGCTCGCAAGGCTTCTGGGAGTTCGGTAAAATTCGCCCAAATCGCCGTATCTATCGTAGTTTTCGAGATATCGATAGCGTGACTACAGTCAGAAATAAACCGCTCACCGACCTAGAAATCGTCGACCTTTCGGTGGGCCGCACTTCACCTTGTCATTTCAGATTCCATACTTCCGTAATCCTTTCCGTAGTTCTCCATAATCCTTTCCGTAGTTCTCGCGCGGGTTCGGGTGACACCGTCTGGACCACCTGGACAGCGGCTGTTGCACACGTGCTTCGACGACAATGGGCCAGAGCATTCACGCTCGAAGGGACGGGGTGTTGTATTACTTTCGCTCGATTCTCAAAAGTCAAAACTCGAAGTGGCATCAGTTGTAACGTCAGAACGTGGCGAAAGCAACTAGCACTCTGACAGGACGACCACGAACTATTGCAGACTGTCCTGCTTCAATTATCCCACTGCCAAAGCGTGTCAACGACCGATGTTGCTCAAAGAGGAGTGCACTTGCAAACGGGCTTCAATGCTCGCTCTGACTGTTGCCTTGGACGACGTCGCTCGGAGCGCCAAGGAAAGGCCTTGAACTCGTTTGGCCTTGCTTGCCGATTTGAGGTACTGGATTACCACGATTGCAGTTTGGAATTGGATTTGCTTCAACTCCTTTCTCGGTCTCTTGCTGTCGTGTCGTCGTCTGTTTGTTGATACGCGTCTTGCCCCACTTCGCGAGAGCGCGGACATGCAAATTGAATTGTGCAATGCTCATTTTAGGGTTACGACGACATTTGGGACGACAATGATCAGCACGTAACTCTCTACTGCCTTGTGAACTTGGTTTCATTAGTATTGCAATTGACCCACGTCGTAATAAAACTGACCCGGTCAGTCACATGCATCTGTTTTGCAATGGCCGCGGTTCGTCATGTCCTCGTTGTTGTTCCTCGACTTGCTTGACACTCTTGGCCCTCCTCTGCGCCGTTTGAGCATTGGATACAGCACTCACGTGATACGCACACTGTACCCTACGACTCCGTATGATTCTATTTATAAT